>CM040977.1:26178335-26202996 GCA_022985145.1 Pangasius djambal
TCTCGTCCGCTCTTAGCACTGCAATTTTTGTTTTTTTGCACCACTCTGTATAAACTCTAGAGACTGTGTAAAAATCCTAGGAGGTCAGCAGTTCCTGAAAAGCTCAAACCAGCCCATCTGACACCAGCATTGAGCCCATCTGACTCACTGGCCATTTTATCATTTAGGCATATTGGAACCGAATGTGATCCAGCTGTTGCTATGTCAGCCACCTGTGAGAACAATAACCTGGCGACTCAGTGACTGCACAATGAATATGAAAAGAAATGAATATAACATAGTCAGTTGAAAATATGCTAGGAATGAATGGTGCATCCGTACCCAAGTAACAGGACAGCCGTGGGAAAGAAGCTGTTTTGGAATGGTGATTGATTGAATGTGATAAATAGCAAAGTCTTATAACTACAGCTAGTGTACCTCCAGTGATGGCCTTGTTTCTTTATTTCCTCTCCTCTCTTTTAGGGAACGCTGCTGCGACGGGCCACGCCGCACCCCGGAGAGCTGAGGACCATGAAGAAGGTGGTTGAGAATCTACGCAACGATCTGAACGCTGCCAAAGGCCTGGACTCCAACAAAAACGAGGTCAATAACACTGTGGACCGAGTGACTACATCTGTGTGACCACCTTTTACCTCCAAGATGGCCCAGTCCCCATCGTGTCTTCCCACGTGCACCTCATCCAGCCTTCTCCCTGTGCTTTTTCTCCCTTGAATGTGACTATCCTTTCTCTGTGCTGGCTCTGTCCTGTTCTCTCCTTCATCTCCTCAGATCCTGAATCAGGGAAAGACCACCATGATAGGTGCCTTCTTAATTTTTTTTATTTTTTTTATTTCTTCCCTTTTTATAATGTTCAGAGCAATAATCCTTAGAATGCACAATTTCTTTTTTTTCCTTTTGATTTTACACTCCAGTCCTTTTTAAAGTTTTTTTTTTTTCCAAACACTCAAATAAGTAGATGCACTACATTAAGTCTTATCCAACATTAAATGCTGACAGAAGCTCCAATTATATATATATATATATATATATATATATATATATATATATATATATATATATATATATATATATATATATATATATATATATATTTTACATTCTATTTTTTTATTTAGATTTTTTTTAAAACACTGGGTGGATGTTTCTTTCTTTCTTTCTTTCTCCAAGTCTCTTGGGACATGTCGAGCCCGGCTATTTTTGGACCTACTGGTTTTTAAAAAATTGTTGTATAGATCTTTGTGAATATCAAAACTTTTTTGTACTTGTGGCAGCTCAGGTGGTGTTAAGCCTGGAGGGGACGATAAAAAAAAAAAAAGATGTATAGCATATTTCTTAATCAATGAGCATTTTTATTCCTGCAAAAATATTTGCGGTTTTACAAAGCAGTTGAACAACATGTCTTCATGTCTTATACAGCAAATAGATTAGTGGGGTGGTGCGTCGACAGCTTCATATTTACTTTGTAGGCGTGCGTATTCGTAAATCAGCAGTTGAAAGCAGCATGTTTTTGTATTTGAGTATGAACAAGGGCTAATATGGCACAGAACAGTTCCACTTTTTATAACTGGAATGAGAGTTGCATCTGCATCAGCACCACTTTTGGATGTTACTCCGTGTATAAATTCGGTACAATAAACCCTTTTAATTCCCTTTTGTTTTTTATAATTGGATGTGGTGGGCAGTTTCCTTTTAAGTGCAGTTTTCAGAAACACACACACACACACACACACACACACACACACACACACATACAATGCACTTTTGCAACACTTTTAAATACTATTCGTATTGCCTGTCCATTCTATGGTACACTCCAGACTCCATTATATTTTTGCATTATATTTTCTCTATTGTGAACAGACCAAGGTGTTGACATGCTGATTTTGTTTTTTTTTTTATCCTTTAATTATTCTATTTTATGTCAGTGATAAAGCTGCACAGAAAAATGATCTCAAATAGATTCTAGGCCTTTATTATTATGACTTCTAACCACTGATCCAATAAATTGATTTGACCAAATCAGAGCACATTGTTCGTTGTTTTTACACGATCACTAGGTTCTGTTTCCGCTGTTCACGTTCTCTACCGCAAGTTTACTTTTGCTCTACAATATCAGACACATTGCCATGTAATCTCTCACCTCATCCTGCAAATCGTTGGACAAACTATCATGTCAAATTTCTGCATTTTGATTACATTAAAAAAGACAAATTATAGGTCGGTGTGATGGGATCTTTGTTAGAATACCAATAGATTGTTATAACCATTATAGCTATTTTTTTTTAAAAATCTAACATACAACAAAATTAAAAGAGACACACTGTGTACCACGTTGGGATTAGAAGCGAAGGCTGTGTATCCTTATGCAAAACCTTTACACCACTTACTCTTTAATTGGAATTTATTCCCTTGCACAAATAGTTGGAAATAAATAAATATGCACATATCTATGATCTGCTTGATCTTGTTTTTTCATCCAGGGATCACCCTCCCGTGGTTCCTCTGTGTGTGTGCGCACGTGCACACGTGTGTGTGTGTGTGTGTGTATATGTGTGTGTGTATATGTGTGTATGCGTGCACGTCACTTTTGTCCCGTGAGCAGTGACGTATCTGGTTCATTAATAAAGCCCATTTAATATAAAAACCATGCCACATGAAGGTCATGTTATCCCTCTTTTGCTCCTTTTCTTCGCCAGTCATTTTAAAGAAAGAATATTTAGAATATGCTCTTTGAAGATTTAAGCATTATTTGGCTGTGTGGATTTTTGATTTGCTTATCTATTTAGTAAGTTTTTAATGTGCTGTCATCCCAGGAGCAGCTTGTACCCAGAGATGTTCATGGAGCACAGCAACCTTAATAACAACATAGCCTCAAACAAAATGAATTCAAGAAGCTAGCACACACGACTCGATGCTACGGTTGTGCACAAATGTTGTGTTGACCTTTGAACTGAAAGGAAGTAAAGACAGCACTCTGCAGCAAACTATTAAAAAAACAACAACAACATTTTCTACAAATATTCATGCACAGTTACTGTATATTTGATAAAGCTAAAAAAATAGATAGATATCACAGCTTACAAACGCTTTTCTAGTCAGTTCTGTTCTTTTTCACTTGCTCTTCCTTGCAGATCGCTTCTAGTTCTAGTTCATGTTTAATATCTACCGAGATATTTTCAATGATGGTTAAGTCAGGGGGACTGTAAGGGCCATTCCAAAAGCTTTAGCTTGCGTTTCTTTAAGTAGGTCATGCTGGATTTTGAGGTACACTATATGGCCAAAAGTTTGTGGACACCTGACCATTACACTCATATCTCCTTTTTTTAACATCCCATTATAGATTCCCCGTTGCTGTTATAATAACCTCCACTCTTCTGGGAAGGCTTTCCACTAGATTTTGGAGCGTGGAAATTGTAGTGCTACAGCACACCATGACATCCTGTACAGTTGTGTGCCTTCAACTTTGTGGTAACAGTTTGGGGGAAGAACCACATGTCTGTGATGGTCAGGTGTCCAAAAACCTTTCGGCCATATAGTGTATACCAACTGTTATTTCCAGCAGAGAAAGAAAGCATGTTATAATACTAGATTGTGGGTTTCTGTGTGTTGTGAAAGAAATGTGAAAATGCCTCCGACATCCCTGGCTAGGATGATCAAAAATTGGCAGTGCACATTGGATGGATAATAAGCATGGTAAACATTGTCTCCTCACAGCTCCAGGGTCCCCGGTTTGATCCTGACGTTGGATTACTGCCTGTGTGTGATTTCGCATGTTCTCCTTCAGGTTCTTAGGTTTCGTGCCAGTAGGTGGCTTGGCTACGCTAAATTGCCCCTAGGCACAACTCTGCCATCATTGGGGGATGAGAGAAGCTGTTGAGGGATGAAGGTTTAGTAAACACACAGAATAAAATCATCTGTAATGCTTCTATTTGATCAGTAGATGTCAAAAATGTCTGTGTTTCTTTACGATGCTTTAGTTAATATTTCCTCTACTTTGTAAAATGATTTGGTCTGCTGCTTTTTCATGGTAAGAGGTTCCACACCAGCTGAAATCTTTGTGGCTAATTACGGACATTTTCCTCATATGTAGAGTTTGTAGCTGTTATTATTTATTTATTTATTTTGATGTAGAAATGGTGACCCTAACAACCCTGTGATTAACTGTCCTGTCCACTGCTCCTCCTCCACTGATAATGTTCATAGAGCGAGGATGGGGCAGCGTCATTGCAACCCCAATGGGCCTCTATTAGCACTTTTTGACCATTAGGTTCAATAATAACTCTGGAGCTAAGTTGGGCAGTGACCTCTCTGCCCCATGACTGGGCAACATATAGAAAGATGACCAAAACAATGAAATATTGGCTTATATTTGTCAGATAGCAACATTTTTTTTAAATTGTTGGTCATTCAAAAGAAGTAATTAGTATTTCATCTGTATGAAATGTATGGAACTGTGAATGTGACTTTATGAAGGTGAACATTTGTTGAGTGGCTGATGTATGGTAGGGCTTTTTGGACGAGCCACCACTGCCTCATCCACATCTCGAGTACTACTTGCAGCCCGAGGGAAGGAGTGCTGCTGAGGTCTCCAGTTAATAGTTCTCAGACAGACAGTGACCCAAGGACCCTGCAAGAAAAATAGCTGTGTGGAGTCGATTTGGCTTAAAAATCAATTACCGCATTGAAGATTAGTTTGTCAGTTTAATATTAAGTTTAATTCCCAAATGGAATAGCACTTTTTAAATCTCTAACTCTAACAGATCGTTTCATACAACCCATAGTGCAACCCATAAACTGCACTGTATGGGCTGCACCCACTGTAATACATTCCCCCATTCCCCAGCTTTAATACATCATACCGCGAGGGTTTTTGGCTTTAACTTTGTATCCAAAATTTCTGGGAAAATTATCTGACATCCTCAACATCACTTTACTTATTGTAGCTTTACTCGATGACATCTCAATTTTTTCATCATACAAACATTTTAAACCTTTTATATACATATATCAATATCACCAAAAAAAGGGGTTTAACTGTCAAATGTCAAAATGTCAAAAATATCCATAATCCTTGGCATAACAACATAAAAAAACAGCAAAACGGAAGCAATATTAAATCCTTTTTACAATACAGTGTCTTCAGAGCGGACACCTCTGTCCACACTGGACCCCTGATGACTTGTAAAGATAAAAAAAAAAAACATTATAAGATCGCAATGTGTATTTCCCCTTTCTCCTTTTAATGTTTGACTTGTTCTTTGTAACATATAAAAAGGATCGATAACGAACAACAACGAACCAAATCAGAATTCCGGCTGATTATTTCCCACAGACAAAAGCAAGCATGTTAGAGTTGTAGTTGTAGTTGCATTTATAAGTAGTAACTGGGGACACAGCAGTTGTGTTCAGCAGTCACACAAAAGCAGACTTTAAGCATGGATAATAAGCATGGTAGTATTGTGCCTCACAGCTCCAGGGTTTAATACTGAACTCGGGTTACAGTCTGTGTGGGGTTTCACATGTTCTCCTCGTGTCCAGGTTTCCTCCAGGTTCTCCGGATACCTCCCAGCTCCCAAAAACATGCCGGTAGGTAGATTGGCTACGCTAATATGCCCCAAGGTGCAGCTCTGCTGTAATGCCATCATGTGTATATGGACGGTGAACAGTGATGGACTGACGTCCCATTCAGGCCATATTCCTGTCCTTGCCCCCAGTGTTCATTGTCCAGAGTGGATAGGTGAACGTGCACTAATCCCCACAGCCACATTCCAAAATCTACTGGAAAGCCTGCTCAGAAGGGTGGAGGCTGTTATAGCAGCGAAAAGGAAACCAACTCCATTTTAATGGCCATGGTTTTGGAATTGGATGTTCATTGGTCAAATGCCCACGTACTTTTGGCCATATAGTGTACATCACATTAATACTACAGCCTGTGCCTATTAAGCTGGTGATGCCCATGAACACTTTAGGTGAGTAAGATAAATGAAGATGGATTACACCGGTATTAAAATGTGCCATAGAGACACACTGTATTAGCCTAGCTCTAAATCAACAATTTATTTATTTTTTTTTGCTGAAATCCCTTTGAGGATACACTGTCACAAAGTCTAACTATAATTGAATTGTTTTCACAGATTCACTTTGGTTTGTAGCACGAAGCAAAACATTGACACCTTAAAAAAAGGCAAAAAAAAAAGACTTCGTCTAGTCTGTTTGACCTCAACCCATTTGTCAAATTCTTTTCATATTGCTCTAGTACGTAGCCATACACACAATCTGTCAGGTGTGATAGACTAGTCAATTTGCCATCTGTCAGTGGCAGTTACATGCTCTTCGAAATCAGTATTTGTAATTCCTCACCCTGATGTGCTCTTTTGTCACCTGCAGGGATGCCGAGCCGCTAAGCGCTCTGGGAGTAATGACAGCCACGTCTGGGGTCTTCCTGGACTCCGCTGGATTTTGGGGAAGGAGAAGCTGCATGGCACTCTCAGTCTCGTCCCGGTTAACAGCTCGAACCCAGAGAAAGAAGCTGAAGGGATACAGCAGCGCACTACTGAGGTTGCAGCATCTCGTGACCTTGATCTATTTTTTTACTACTTGTGTCTGTTTTCAAGGTTGTGGACTTTTTACCCATGCTGCAAAAAAATAAAAATAAAAATAAAAAAGATATCTTGGCATGTAATGAGATATTTTGAATAAAGAAACAGTTGTCTAATATTTCTCATTAGAATAAGATCATTATAATATCACAAATATAAGACCTACATACTAATTTCAAGCTTAAAATGGTCTTATTGGCAGATACTTTAGCTTCTTTCTGGATGCACATGAAATAGGCAAATTCAGCTAATATGTATTTTTCCGCAGATCTAATTTTTGCACAAACTGTAATCCTCAATTAGTAATAGATATCTTTTTAAACATATCTATTATCTAGATAGATTATCATATCTATAAACTATGATGTTAGCATACTAGTACTATGATACTAGTTACTAGCATTATATACAATATTAATGTGTACATAGAAATGCAAAAACAGGCAAAATCAAAGAAGGGAGGCGCAGCCAGAATCGTTTTATTCCTTCACACTGAACTACTCAATGGTTTGCAAACCATATGCGCAAAAAAAGAGACACCCTGAACAATAACGTTCAGCCGACAGAGAGCTAGCTTGCTAGGTTAGGTGAGGTTGAAACAACCTTAGAAATATTCCTCCAATATTTCAATTCAGAAAGACAGCTTGTATTATATAGGAGATGCCCTCAGGCTGTCTGGGGGAACATTGGTAACTCACTCCGCCTTCCTAGTTACCTCACATTCGTAGGATGTCACTGCACCAAGCAGATGGCCAAAGGGTCGTCTCACTCAAGGATCATCTTGATGGCAGGTGTGTGAGCGTGTGCACAGCTGGGAACGCAAATAAACGAAGAAGGAATTGGGAGAGGGAATAAAAGAACAGTTATTTTCCACACTCTTATTTCACCATATTAGAGTCAAAACATATGTATGTTTTTAACTCTTTCTTTAAGGACACAGTCAATAGTTTACAGACAAAGGTTGGCACTGGTTCAACCTTACAACACTGTTCTGTTGTCCTGTCAAGTTAACCTGCACTATCCTGTGTAATTATTGTGTATTTGGCATTGTCATGTATTTGGTTTGTTGTGTATCTGCCCTTTATATAGTCCTGTCTACTGTGCTACTGTACTGTTTTGTGGTCTGGGAGAAACGACACTTCCAAGCATATAGAGTTTTGTTCTGGATATAAAATATCATTTTTACCCGTCCACTTTCATTCATTCACCCATCATTAGTAACTGCTTTATCCTGGTCAGGGTTGGAGTGGATACAGGGCTTATCCAGGGGATGATGTGCAAGAGGCAGCACTATGCACACACACAGCAAGGGGCAATTTAGAGTAGCCAATCCCCCTTTAGGCATGTTGTTGGGAGGTGGGAGAAAACTAGAGAACTGGACAGTAATCCGAGCTCAGGACCGAACCAGGGACCCTAACCATGTTTGGGAAAGACACAAACCTGGCAACTTTGGTTAAGTGTTTTTTTTTGTTTTTTTTTTTGGTTCTGCCTTTAGAGTATTGAATATAGGAATTCTCTGACCTGGTATGTGCAAGATTTATCAACTGAATTGTGGCAATGTAATAATTAGTGTCTCTCTCTCTCTCTTTCTCTCTCTCTCTCTCTCTGCCTTCTCTCAGGATAGCTCAGCTTATTTCTCAGAGGTTGGCAGAACTATGCAAAGATTAAGGCAACCCTGCGGGAACAAGAAGCTGCAGATATGCCGAGCACAGTATTTGGCAACTCTTCCTCAAGGGGACAGAGGCCAGGAGCACAAGTGCTACTATGATTCAAAGAGGATCGACCAGTCGGCTGTGTCGGAGCAGTCTCGTCCACACAAGTCATTCATCTCCCGGGTGCCCTTAAGAGTAAGGCATCAAGAAGATGATAATCATTCATCAAAATCATATATGCATATGCTTTATACGCTGCAAACATACAAATGTGTGTCATCTGTCATATCTGACAAGACCGGGTGGTGTGCATTTACTTGTACAAGGCATCACTCTCTCTCTCTCTCTCTCTCTCTCTCTCTCTCTCTCTCTCTCTCTCTCTCTCTCTCTCAGCTCCTAATCAAAGTAAGTGGCCAGAGAGATGGTTTGGGCATCAGCATTGCAGGAGGCAGGGGCTCCCTGCCCTACAAAGAGAATGATGAGGTGCTTTATCTCCCCTTATGCTTGCCCCTCTTTCCACCATATGCAAATGTTTCAAGGTGTTGCATTTAGTGGAACAATTTAGTGGATGTGATATCGGTTGATAACAAAACAGACATTTGTCCATTAGCCTATCCACGGGAGTACACCCTGGTTAGGAAGGCAAGGTTAGGGCACGATGCACACATATTCACACACACATTCAAACCTAGGGGGAAATTTAGCATAGCCAGTTCACCTACAGGCATGTTTTTGGAAGGTGAAGTTTTTGGAAACAAGAGAACCCAGAGGAAACCCAAGGAAATGGGCATGGGGAGAACATGCGAAACTAACACACATAGACAGTAACCTGAGCTTGGGATCGAACTGAGGACCCTGGAGCTGTTAGGGTGGCAGCACTACCTATTCCTTGCCAAATCTCCCTATTTTCACAGACCATTGAAATAGTGTTTTCAAACTCCCATCACTCCAACTGAAAAACCACCAAAACCACCCACAAAAGTTTCATTTTTGCCTGAATATCAAATATATAAACATATTGATCTTGTGTACTGTATGTGTGATAGTGTGTGTGTACATACAGTATATATATTGTACATATTGCATATATTTGTCATATATATGCAGCACCTTTGAAATGCTGTAGTCAATGCTACTGATTGAAGACAGATTCTTCGGCAATGCTAAAGAATCCATACGCGCGCGGCTCTGATCAGATTTAAACCTGACTGTACAGTAATATAAAAACATGCAGTCTAACCTTGATTTCCATCCAAGGGGATCTTCATTTCCAGAGTGAGCAAAGGAGGGCCAGCCGAGAAGGCAGGGCTTCACATTGGAGACAGAGTACTAGAGGTGATGTCATTTTATATCGAACCAAAAGAAAAACAAACAAAAAACAGCTTTCTTCCCACACATTTTAATAGTTGCACTTAGGTTATATTCCACTCCATGGAGATATTTCTCTCCTGGCCATTGGAGGTCATCATCACATTGCACGCTGAATTAGTAACCTAATTGCTGAGACTTTATCAGCAATACGCAACCAGATTAATTAAATAAGGTTCTGCTGAGAGTGCACATCGTTTATATGTGCTAAGTGTTTGGATGCCAGTCCCGTGCTCCATGATATCCTCCTTCAGATTTTGCTCCCAACTTCCCCTGCTGATTCGTTTCTCACTTCAACTTCATGTCTGCCAATCTGTGTCTAATTTCATCTTCAGGTCAATGGGCAGGACCTGCAGGGGGTCAGCCACCACGAGGCGGTCAGCACCCTGCGGCAGGCAGGCAGCTCTATCAAGATGAAAGTGCTGCGGCAGAGATTCGAACCCGCGGACAATCAAGCAACCCAGGAGCCTGAAGACTCAAAAGCAGGGCTTCTCATTGGTCACAAGGAGACTGAACTTAACCGCAGCTCTATAGCCAACAGGATTGAGGCTGTAGTCTGCAATGGCATGGTGTGTGTGTGCAAATCTATAAAACGAATGGCTGATTACTTGACACCACTTGACAAATGCGTCCCCTTTCTTTCTACTTTCCCCCAGGATCTTAAAGCGAATGGACTTTAAATACTACTATGTACCAAAAACTATTTGAATTTGCTTTTAATCTCAAATGATCTAAAAACAAAATTCTCCTCTTATTTTATTATAGAGTGGCTTTTCACAAGAGACAACACCAGGAAAAGACTGGTGTAAAAACAACAGTCTGCGGGTTGGGCAGCACAGCATGACGGTAAGGAAATATATGTAAGGAAATACATCTTCATGCTATAAAATCCAATAAAATCCCTGCCATAGGCTTACACGTGTTATTCCTTTATCCAACAATCCACACATCCATGCACAAAAGCTTTCAGTTGTCCTTTTTTTTTTAACCTGTCCTCGAAAAATACTATGCGGAAATATTGCAAAATAAGGTAATGGTCGTGACATGTGACAAGAATATAAGCTTAATGGTGTTATGTTAAATCAGTAGCCATTCATCAGTGCAGCTGATTTGAAAGCCAAATGGCCATGACATAGACATGACTGTAAATCAGACACTGTAATGCTTTT
The DNA here is from genome assembly GCA_022985145.1 of Pangasius djambal. NCBI lineage: Eukaryota > Metazoa > Chordata > Actinopteri > Siluriformes > Pangasiidae > Pangasius > Pangasius djambal. The sequence goes on from CM040977.1 coordinate 26,189,124, forward strand.
GCTTGATGTCCTAATTACACGTTTTTAGGGTGACCACAAAAATCACCCCTATTCTCTACACCTGCACCCCCTCCCCACTCTTCTTCAGATACCTCGGATTATTCTGACCCATCCCTCTACCTCAGATGAAGACATGGACGGACTGACACTTAGCGAGCTCGATGAAATCAATCATCCTGATAATCACATCTGTTCGGACCTAAACGGTGCCTTTTATCCACCATGAAAAAATGCGAATACACTGACTGAATGAGAGAACCAGTCACACCAGTTTGTCTCTGGCCGTGAACCCTGTACGGAGGTGTACCTCTTCTGATTGTGTTCATTTCGCTGTTATTGACATGATGAGTGTAATTTATACTTAGGGTAAATTGTTATTTTCCTTTCCTGGCAAGTAAGATACGGTTAATGGGTGGCACACGCTCAGCAATTTGCATTCCCATCCGCATTACCCTCAGATCGTGTTAACATTTAAAATGCAGTGAATTGTCCTTCTTCCTACGTGGGTGTCAAAAGTGAATGAACTAAAATGAAAAAAACAGTTGCTAATCATGGTCTAAAAAGCAGCGCATGTCTTTTTTCCTGTACTGCAGTGCCTGTAGTCATCAGGCTTGGCTGCGAAGTGAACTGCTCACTGCCCAATTAGTCTACCAGCCTTTGAGTTATATTTAATGTATGCAAGGCCTGTGGATTGCATTGGCACGAATGGAAATGATTTTAAGGCGTCTTGTTTGTGCTAAAGGGGGAATCTATGCTAATTAAATTCAGCCTCCCATACATTTTAGTTTCAAAAAAAGTGGGATTATTAATTCATTCCAGTGTACCCACACGCCTTAAAACAATTAACATTTAACATTTAGGTTAATATTCATGTAGGGTTCATAGTTAGGCTAACTATTATTTATTACTGTCTTTATGTACAGATCTACTCATAAATCCACTCATAGTAATGAGTTCACTATGATATGTCAAAAGCCATCAGTTGTCCATCAGAAGCTTTTCATTGACATAAGATACAGGCGCTTTAAATCTGATCTTGCTCTTTGCTCTCAATGAGTGGTTTTCACCCATAAGCAGTTGAAATTTATGTACCTGATAGCTACTCACTCGAGTGTTTACAGTATACAGCGATGTAAGAGCAAACAAACTCTAGCCTCGGGTAAGTACACGAATATTGATAGATTGGTTAGTTAGACTGCAGGCATCGATCAGCCCTAGTGTCCATGTTAAGCCAATTTATTTTCACATATTAAATTAAATCTTAATTAACAACCCAAATGTATTTTTCGGTACGGTATGTGCTGGGTCCTTTTACATGTTGCATAGGGCCATACTGAGATCAATTCATCTTCATAACTTATTCATAATATAAATGCTGCATTACCATACATTTTAAAATAAGCCCTATATTAATCATTGTGTGTATTTAATATACACCATGTTTGTACCTATTTAAAAATATATTTAGTAAATAATAAATAAGTATTTTCATGCGGACAATAGTAACTTCTTGTGAATTGTTTTCTTGACATGAAATTGAAATTTTCTTGAAATAGGCTCAAGCAACAGTCTAATAAATGATAAATGGGAAATGAAGAAAAAAACAATATCGTCATGGTTACTGCAAAGACATATGGTATCATCTTCCCAGAAAAAATGCTGAATAAAAGAACATAAATACATATTTGCTAGAAATCATAAATAACTGCTGAACCTATGACAATAACTGGTTTACCTCCAGTATTATAAAGTTACACCATATTTTCTTCATCAGTGTCAATTGTTTTAGTTGTTGCTTTGTTCAACTCAGATCATTACATGTTCTTTCCAGTGCCCACTACCAGAAAGTTCTCCATTAATAGCTTAATACTCTAAACAATTACATGCACAACTCTATTCTTTTTTTTTTTTTACACCGTCGGCCCCAGGTCTACATTTATTTGTGAGAAAAGTGCCTTTCAATTTCCATGAAATTGCATCTGATGTCAGAGTCATCCACGGGATGTTACATTTAAGTAGTTGTCATGCCAGCAAGCATGTGATGGCTTGTCGGTTATTTTTGTGGTTACAATTAGTGTTCCACTTTAATATGGCGTAGCTTTTAAATGACAGCTGGCTGCACTTTTGTCACTTTTTTGCCTGATTTGCATCTAAAGGATTCTAAAACTCCTTTGTTTGAAGATTTACTGCTGATGGGCAACGATACTGCAAACTGACAGCGGGATGGATCTTGAATCTCTTGACAAACACATGAAATATGCATCGGTTCTTCTTTTGAAACGCAATATGCATCAAACTACTTTAGTGTCTGTGCCTGCGTAGGCAGCTCACCACTAACATCTAATATGCCACAGATTTAGGTTCATTTGTACTAAAATAAGATATAATAATTGTAATAGTAATATCAGGCAAACCGTGAAATGAGATCACTAAGAAGTCAATTCCCAAATAACGGGCTCTTCAAAGACTATGAGGAACTAGGAATAAAAATCAAATTGGTGGGACTTTGATTGGCTTAATAATAGAAGATTGCATTTTAACACTGGGACACAAATTGGGAAAAGGGATGCCTTTTTACTTAAAATCAATGGGCAGTACACAGCTTTGACCCAAAAGCATAAATAGTGTTTTAACCCATCGACTGCCTGATATGTTGGTGCTTGTCAGGTGGATATTTGCCAAAGTGAAAAGTATTGGAGTAAAGCTGGTTGAAAGTTCCCTGAATGTTTCATGGCATCTCTTTGATCAACTAGATGAAACTAGATCAAATGCTTAGCTATGCCTGCACTTCTGTGCTGCCGCTATTTTAAATCGTTTTCTTCAGGAAATTTAGAACCAGCAATGACATTATGTAATATAAATCAGCACCAAGAAATAGGCTATTTTCTTTCCATATTAGTCATCTATTAGCAATGTCAAATCCGCTGGTGAATCGATGAGGCAACAACTGATATTGGTTTGACAATGGCGAAAAAGGTGGGAAGAAACAGATTAAAGGAGCGATGTCATTTCCAGTTGGACTTCATAGCAGATTCCAATTATTGCTGCAGAATGATGGGAAGCTGCAGTGTTCCATCAGATGTGATGATAATTAGAAAAATCCTCCAACACGATCCAGTCCCTTACATACTCCAAGCCCATTTGCTTTGATTGGTATGGGTTTGATTGTGTGTAGGTGTGAAATGCGTAATTAGTTTTTAAATTACAGTCAGTTATGGTTATGCAAGGTAGGGGTGTACCTAATTCATTTGCACCTGAGTTCATATGTAATCGGAGTGGTAAAATGGTTTCTTGAGGGATTTCAACTCATACGCTTGTAAGATGTTGTAAAAAAGAAAAAAGATTACTGCCTGATCGTTCTTTCATACTCAATTAATTTGTCAGATAGTTTAATTAAACTGATGCGAGAAAGGATGTAGAAGATATCTGAAGAACAGGAAATGATAACCTCACGGACTGTGCATCGTTATACAGAACCTGGTAAAGTCTTTTGAGTTTTACATTTAATTTCTCCTAACAGCTGTCATAAATGTAGATAACCATAACCAGTGTTCATGGTTATGGATGTAACTACGTGTTTATGATCACCATAAAAGCATCAGGGGTGGTGAGATCTCCAGGATGCCTTCTTGTTTGTGTGTGCTCACATGCTGAGGCGTTCCACAAAGTTACAAGGTGACTGTATGATGCAGTATTTGGTACAAAACGACCATCCCTGAAACCTTGCCAAATTCCTGCTGGGTTGGTGGAACCCTGGCAGATTTCTGACTCTCAACACGGGCACCCCATAGTGCGGTGTGCTGAGCCCCTTGCTGTACTCCCTGTTCCCATACAACTGTGTAGCAAAGCACAGCTCAGACAGCATCGTAAAGTTTGCTGATGATGCCACCACAGTGGGTCTGATGACAAATGACAACAGAGGAAGCTTACAGGGAGGAAGTGAGACTCCTGGCAGATTGATGCCGGGACAACTACTTCTCTCTTAGTGTCAGCAAAACTAAGGAGCTGATCATCGACTACACGAAACAGAGAGCAGCGCACGTTCAAGTCTACATCGGCGAAGCCGCTGTGGAGAGGGTCGAAAGCTTTAAATTCCTCGGGGTCACCCTCACCTCTAGGTTTAAGTGGACACTACAGCTGCCATTAACCTGAGGAAAGCCTGGCTGTCCACTCTAATCTCGAACAATTTTTACAGGAGTGTTGTAGAATCCTCACAGGCGGAATCACATCCTGGTACAGCAGCTGCTCGGCACAGAATAAGAGAGCTCTGCAGAGGGTGGTGAAGACAGCACAAAAAAAAGAAATCACAGGCACACGGTACTCAACCATACATGACATTTTCTCCACACACTGTGTTAGAAATCAGTGCAGCCATCCTGCACATTCACTTTTTTCCTTTCTGCCCTCAGGCAAAAGACTCAGTTCCATTAGCACACACACCTCAAAACTCAGGGACGGCAACACCAACCCACTCCAGCGCCATAACACTGTTCAACTCTCCCATTATAACACAAAAAAGACCGCTGACTCTTCACTGACATTGCCATATTTGGATTTTTTTTAATACTTGTGGATTCTCACCTCTTAATTTTATATAATTTTGCATGAATGTATATTTTTGTAAAATGTTAATGTCATCTGCCTATATAAGTTTATCGTTATTGTATGTTTACTGTATTTGTTTATTGTCTGGTCTTGAGAACGGACAGGCATCCAAGTAAGACTTTCATTGTGCTCCTTGTGCTCACATATGACAATAAAGCTTTGAATGTCGAATCGTGAATATCCAGTGTTCATAGAACCACAGGTAAATCCATAACTAGCATTCTACTTCAGCTAAATTCAATCTGACTTACTGTATATAGCACTTTTAGCAATGGACACTGTCATGAAGCAGCTTTGCAGAAATCCGGATGTAAAATTTACATAAAAATGACAAATTTAGCCCTGTTTCACCCCTGCTCACTGCCAGCGGTGGTGAGGATAACCTGGATAACCTATGCAGCAATGTCATAGCCACCGACTCACCTTAGGACCCTTTGGAAAAGTGTTCAGAGATGATTGCCATTGGGACGGACAATGTTAAGCTTGTAAAATCTGGGAAAGGTGCATGACATCTAGGTAGCTGCAGAAGACTTCCTGGGGTCGTGCACCTTAAAATACTGCCCATGAGGAGGAGACGCAGGTCACTGCAGGGGTAGGGCATCCGCTTGATTAGGCACATCTGTTCACTATTACACAGACTACTTTAAATAACGCAGACTCTCACCTCAATTTTGCAGAGTCTCACTCCTGCTTTTTGTAGAGCCTTGGCTCTATGTGTTGATTTTGTATTTCCAATCCAGTCTGTTTGTGTCACCTGATCTTTTGCTTGCCCAACATTTCAGATCACTGGTTTTGGTTTGCAGAAACTACATGTGCATAAAAACCTGCTGGAGTCTGATAATGGCTAATAAGTGACCCACTGCTACTCATTCTACCTGCTTGGATGTGGATAATTAAAAAAAAAAAAAATCACACATAATTACATTACAGGCTGTTTAAGGGACTTTCTGACTTCACTATTATTTAATTTTGCTCTTACATCTGTTCAGGCTTTGCATTTCTTGTAACACTTTGGTAGAAACAAACGATGAGGTCTCATCTGTGGTTTGGGTGTATTCACAGCTACTATGGGATGCATGTTCAGGGCTAAATTATTGACAATAACAGTAGTGACCAAACAAGAGGTCAAGTTAACGTCAAATATTATTGCCAGGCAAATCCAAGCAGCAGTAACTATAACAAGTCAAAACTGAAAAGAGTCCAACAGAGAAACAGCTCAGTAATGCCACAGAAGGGAATCTGTAGTGAGACAAGATGGCGGCGCGGCCGTAGCACTCCGGCAGGCCACTCCGGATCCAAAATGGTGCTTCAGTAATCATTGTACTGTCTTGTGCTGTCTGCACATGTTTGCACTTGTGCACTTTATGTATAAGTATATATGAAGTATATATGAATTCACAAACATGTACTTCTGCACTTAGGCTTAATCTTTAAAGGTCGAAGAATAAGAGCTTTAAAAGTACTCTTAAATGGCTGAGTATATAGGAGTGCTTCAGAGATGGCCCAAACTATCAAATTACTGTCTTTAGGCCACAAAGAGAGGATCAGATGAAACTACTTGGAAAGGCAAACTAGAAGGATAATTGTCATGTCTTGGGAAATGGCCGCATGTGAACAGGGATGGTGGGAAGGAACCAGGAGCAATTTGTGGCAGGGAGAATTCTGTGGACTTTGGCTTGAGCTGAACCTGACATAAAACAAATGTCTGTCAGCCTTATCTCTGATGCTGAGACAAAACAGCTCCAAGCCTGGTTTCTAAGGAGTCTACTTCCACAACAAAAGGAAGTGAGGGATCAATATGTTCCAGTTTTGGTGCTGTGGCAAAAGCTTGCTTGAGTGTATTTAATGCATGCTTAGCCTTGTGCGTAAGTATCTGTCCTGGAGCTACGGAAGTGAAGATGCTACGGAATGCTGCAACGAAATGTGAACATTTCGCAGAAACCTCTGTGAAACGTTGCAAAGATCTTTTACATTGCACGGATACTGATCATGTACACTAGAAATGCAATTACCCCTTTACATTTCTGACAAAATTGGATTTTAGATTGCCTGACATTCACCGCAAAAAAAATGATGCCTTAGCAAGTGACAATATCTCGAATATGGGCAAATTGATCAAATATTTCTTATTATGAAATCAGATATACGATTCTTCGGCTTTTACTCATTTCAAGCTTTAAAATGTTTTATTTGTTTTGGCAGAAACTTTTGCTTCTTTCTAGAAATAAATGCTTAAAATAAGCCATCAAAATGTATCTTAACTATCTTAACCAGTAACTTATCAAGACAGGGGGAGAAATCAGAGCAGAGATTAGGTAACGTCCGAACAGGAATGAAGAAAGCAAATCCAACGAGCAGAAGCTGTAACTAAATCAGAATGAAATGAAACAGAGAAAGGGCTGAGTGAAATCAGAAAAAGGAATCTGGAGCAAAACAAAGAATTAGGCATTAGAATTCTCGTAGACGTGACATAATGATAAATGCAACCTCGCCGTCCAAGAACATATTTTTATAGCACCTGGTGATTTGCATATTCAGCTTCCCAGCGGACTCTAGCTTTAGTGCCTCAGGTTATCAGCCCTCTGTATTCAAATGTTGCACTTTCCTTAATGTGACAGGAACACTACAGTGAGTGAGATATTGCTTATAACTTGGTGTCCGTGCTGGAGTATGATATTTCCTTTCCCTAAATTTCATAGTCATATAAATTAAAATATATTCGTTGATTGAATAAATCCCCGATATTAATAGAAATCTAACTAGCTTATTAGAATTAGACTTAAAAAACACAACCGAAACATTTCAGCGCTACAGTAGTGCTATAGTAGTGCTATAATACAGATGATGATATTTTAAACACTCGGGGTGTTGGGCAATGTTTGTTCATTCAGCAGGTGGGAAGAACATGTGCATGAAAAGCTTGTGTTCTGTATGAAGAAAGGAAATCTTCAGGGGTGCCTTACACCATTAAACCTTGTTGATTTAACATCCAACTGTGCAGTGAATCCCATTTAAATAGCAATTATCTGTGTGGGTTTTTAGTTGGCTTCTTTCTACACAACCTAATTAGATTATTATTTATTTATTTATTTATTTATTTTTTCAATCTTAGACTTTCTTAGCCTCTTCCAGATTTGCAACATCCCTAAAATCTCCTCTTTATTGTCAATTAAGATAATGGTATTTTTCTGTTTCTTTTCTTTTTGGGAAAGTGGGCAAGGCGGCAGTGTGGATAGCGATCAATAGGATCGTGGGGAGATTAATATTCAAGCGATGTCTCTTATCATTAGCAAAAAAAAAAAAATGTCAACGGGATGTATGGAGATGTTTTAGAAGCTTGAAATCAAAGAGTTTTGTGAAGTCTGTGTATCCATCATCTTGATTTCTTTATAGCGTGCCAGTTCATAACACGGATGATTCCCTTTGAAAGGTTGGGTTTCAGGTTCATTATGGCTTAGTTATAGGCTGTTTTTTTTTCTTCCAGCCCCTTTGCAGCTCACTTTTTTGACTGTCCCTAACTAGCCAAAACAGGAGCGAATTGGGCCATTTGATAAATATGTCATTCTTCCCTTTCTCTATGAGTCCCTCAGGATTTTTTGGCAATGATACTCAATGTCATTATGACATTAAAATAAATATGAATATAAACTATGGGCTTGGTTTTCCCCCATAAATAAATGTCACTTATTTATAAGGTCATTCTTTGTCAAGGTCTTTGATCAGGGTCCCTACATTGGTAGGCTAGAGTCTGGGATAGATTGGTGATTTTCTTCTTTTAACAAAAACACATATCCTGATTTTTAACAAATAAGTTGACTCTGATATTACAGAAGATCATGGTGTCATTGAAACCTCTTTTAATACACTGTATTATATGTGCCATATGGCACACAGGGTTTGTCAGTGACTGAAAATTTATTCATTAATTCTGAGATCTGAGAACTTCATAGTCATTATAATTGTCAGGTCTCTTCTCCGTGTCTAGCACTCTCCAAACTACTTTTTGTTAAGCAGGATTAGATCTATCTGCCAATCCTACAGCCATAGCAGACTTCACTATCTCCTCTTAAATCGTATCATCACCTTGTTCTAACATCCAATGTCTCAAAACTAGAACATAAGTATCAGACAGTGACAGAGCTTAAAGACCATTATTACTGGGTTTCCTGATCTTCTAGCCTGCTGTATAACTGGAGTTGGAGTAGAATGTTTTGGAAAGTGGCAGGAGGCTGAGAGTTCAAAAAAATTCATTCTCGATCTGGATCATTCATTCATTCATCTTCAGGAACACCCTCAGAGACGTCTGTGTGTCTCTGTGTGTTTATGGCCGAATCAAGTACACTGTGTTTTAATGGGACAAAAGATTAACGCTCCTTGGGCAACAGACTTCAAACATGTCATTTTGAGTCCCACCCAGATGCACAGCTTCACTGGGGGTGAATAGGAGCGGCACGTTTTGAACAGAAAAAAACCCCCCAAAAAAACACCTCAATATTTCTTGGACAGTCCGCTCTTTATTAGTTTCATCTGGAAGCACAGCTTCTCCTTATGACGACTGGTAAACCTCTCAAAGGGGCGGAACCTCATAACCAACTGCCAATCACTGAAATGGTTGGTTACTGATATCTCAGCCTCAAACATATACAGTAGGTGGCAGTCAAAATTGCTTGGAGCCCTGCAGTAGTGATGTAATTTGTAAATATTGCAAATAAATTGTAAGCATAAAATTCTGTTTGATTATTTACATTCATTTCTGAAATGTATTGTTTAGAAATCTGGCCAGGTCCTTTTAAAAGGTCCTTTTGTCTGTGTAGGTACAGTAAAATTGATTGGCTGTGTTTATTATTAGTCTTGGATTATGTCCATAACAGAGAGTTGTGCTTCTCCTAATTTAATAACCACCAGCTGCCACTGTGGTCAGGGTAGTAGTGGACCCTAGGAATACCCCCTGGATGGTACACCACTCAGTCACATGGCTCAATACACACATACACTGGCTAGGGGCAATCGAGAATGGAGGCAATCCATCAGAATTTTGGGAGGTAGGAGTAAACTGAATTACACAGGGGCAACCCACACTTGCTGGGTTATTTAATATTATGTTAAAACAGTGTTTGGGTAGTTAAAACAACTTGGTGAGAGACAAAGAGAATGGCTGAGACAAAATACCTAAGTACCTTATTTCTCTATCTTTCTGTTTTCGGTTTGTAATGTAACCTCAGACTTTAGATAAACTTGTCTATCACTACAATGGCCCAATGTCTTTAGCTAATGCCAGCTAAATACAAAGGCTCAGCTAATTTTAGCGGTTAGAATAGCTCATTTAAAATGCTCACTGCATTCTGCACAGACTTCTGAAGTACGAAGACAAACGTAGCTAAAGTTAGCCATCAGATGCTGATGAAGTACACACTAAGTGAAACATAACCATCTCTGAGCAGAAGGGAAGGTCTGCAGCAGCACTCATCGTACCTACAGCATCGTCCTGAAATTTTCACACCTGTGATTTAACTCTGATTCATAACTCTGGATCCTGGTGTCATGCCAGTCTCATGATGCCACAGGTGTCAGACTCAAACAGTGATTAAATAGTGGAGATTTTATACATACTTACCTACATAGTGGAGAATAATTATACATTCATTTATTTTTTAAGTGTTGCAATACATTTGTAGGATTTGGTTATTTTTAATTGTATTTTGCATGCATAATATAGCTATTTTGGTTTGTAGAATTTTACGTGTACCCTGAGGTAATGCAATATAAACTGATTTATGAATTAAACAAAAGTTAAAGGAAAAAACTAACTGTAATTTTTGCAAGGGTTCTTTAAAATAAATTTTAATTCAAATCCCCTTTCATGGTCATAAATAAATAGGCTGAATAGAACAAGCATATATATTGACCCAAAATGATTCCAGTTGGACTACATTTAACAGAGCATTTTTGAGATTGTAGGAACCCCAGACATCTGATGAGCCACCCTGTGTGCTACCTCAGAATTTCACGTTGCTGCCTGATTACAGAAGTTCCACTCACCCCAGCTAGAAATTGATTCAGTGCAAACACTTCCTACTTCTGCCATTCTGTATAGGGCAAAACTATTTTCAGATTTTCCCTCTTTTCTCAGCTTCAAAATGGCTTGCTTTTCTCCCATAGACAGCTCTCTGGTCTTCATGTTGGTTTATCTTTTTTTAACAACAAAATAAGAATCCATAGGCAAAACCCAGGGCTCAAACCAAGAGTAGACATTCGAAGCTATTAATTCTTTAAACAATCAATCTAACAGGATACATATGGGCAACAAGAAATGCCTGTCAGTCAAACAATACTTTTGGAGAGGACTGTAAATATATTTCCTGCTTAAGTAAACCGCTAGCATTCATACTATGCGCTACTCACTTTATGCAGCTTAAATAGTTTACAGCTACAGTGCATACATTGTACCTTTAAAAATCTTTCTAACATTATGCTTTACATTAAGGTTCCCTTAATTAAGATTATTTACTGCATTTGTTAACAAAACCAAACTATGAACTTCAGCATTAACACAACTGATGTTTGTGTACGTGCTAAATAAATACACTAAAATAGTTAATTAATCCACATAAATTAGCAAAAACTAAATTACTGCACATCATTTTTATTAATTGAGAGGTCTAGGCCTGATATACCATGCCTCACTCATGACATTCCCCAAGGCTCAATTCCTGGCCCGCTGTTATTTATTTTATCCAATATCACCAGGTGGCATGGTCTGCAGGTTCATGGTTGTGATAATATGCAAAATTACACGCACACTGACCCCTTCCACAGACTGCCTTCTCTTGCATTAGTTGACTGTCTGACTGACCTGAGGACCTGGATGAGAGCAAACTTTCCGAGATTTAACAAACAAACCTGATTCCATCCCCAGCCACCTGGGTCCTCAGATTAGAACTCTAATATCCTTTTCCAAGCATTTGCCACATCCAGGCTTGATGATTGCTAAGCTGTTCTTTGTAGTCTCCTGGGCCAGGGCCTGAAGCAAGTTGCAGTATGTGCAGAACTAAGCTGCTAGAGAATTGTAGACATCACCTCCACACTTCAAATGTTACACTGGCTCCCTGTTTGTTTCCTTATACAGTAAAAATACTTCTTCTGGTCTTTAAGTCCCTCCTGCATGGCCTAGCTGCAGCCTACTTACAGCCTCCTTCTTCCATGCTTACATGCCTGAACTGTCAGATCTTCAGACACGCATCTCCTCTCTGTCCCTTCCTCTTGGCTCCACACCATATGAGATAAGGCTTTTAGTGTGGCTTACCCCTCTCTTCCTCTCCTACTGTACCTACCTACCCACCTACCTACCTACCGACCCCATTTTAAAACACAAATAAAAACCCATCTTTTCTGCCTTGCCTTTGCACCCACCCAATGACTCCATACGCATTTGTTGTGTTGTGCCCTGTTGTGTTGTGTAGTTTTTTTTTTTTATTCTCATTTCTTTTTATGTTATTATTTATTATAAAGTGGTGTGATATACTGAACAAGCCTACACACACCACGCAAACGTGTCTACACAAAAGTGACCATGGCCTTTTGCGTTCGGCTTCAGAGGTGCTTCTATTTCATGATTGTTTACACATCATCCATTCTCATTGAAGGCTGAGCCCCCTAAAGGTTAACTCTAGAATTGCTCTTGGGATGTATGATTGTCACATGGGGTCTTTCTGCCTTGATACAGTTTTTTTTTTTCTTCAAACAAATGGCATAAAGGAGAGCTTGTTGGATGTTTCCTTACCACTCATAGAACTGAGATGTCACAGGGAAGACATTACAAATTGACCTTCAAACTGTTCCTGTAGGACAGGCGTGTTTCCAAACCCTATTTTAGAGTTTATTTACTTTATGTGTTCATGATTGTTGAGTTTGGTAATAAATGAATCTAATAACTACATATATATTTTCCCACCTTTAATGTGAAATTGCAAATTAATAATGTGAAAGTTTACAAATGAAGTGAATAACAATCAGAATATTTCTTAGGGGGAAAAAAAAGAAAAAGCTTACAATAACCTAGTTGCAAAAGTGTGCACACCCCGAGACTAATACTTTGTTGAAGCAGCTTTTGATTTTATTACACCACTCCGTCTTTTTGGGTGAGGGTCTATCAGTGTGGCACATCTTGTCCTGGCAATATTTTCCCACTCTATCTTGCAAAAACATTTCAGATCCATTATCTCCCATGCACAGCCTGCTTCAGGTCACCCCGCAGATTTTTATTTGGATTTTTTTTTGTTGGATTTAGCTCACGATAGGCCATTCAAAACCATTGATCAGCTTTTGGTTAAGCCATTCCTTTGTTGATTTCGATGTATTCTTTGGGTCATTGTTGTGCTGAAAGGTGAAATTCCTTTTCATCTTCAGCTTAGTAGCAGACATCTGAATGTTCTGCACTAAAAATTAAAAACAATTGATGATTCCCTCTACCTTGATAATGCCCCAGTTCTGGCTGAAGAAAAGCAGATGTCACTTGTCACTTGTACAGGCTTTGTCAGCTCTGTCAGCAGACCACGGCTTCAGCAGTCAGGTGAAACGAAGGAGACGTCAAGAAAATCTTACAGAAACAGCTGGCCTTCATTTAGGGTTAATCAGAATAATTGAATTGATGACAGCTGTGTGATTAGTACTTTTGAACTTGAGATTGGATGTTATTGGTTCATTCTTAACACGGCCACATCTCCAATTATAAAAGGGTGTGTACACTTATGCAAACAGGTTAGACTACTGTCAGTTCCAGTAGCTGTAATATACTGTATATAATATTGGCTTGACAAGTCAAGTTAGTAAATATTGGTTATTTACATGATATTTTACTTACGATTAATCCATCATCAAACTACATAGTGTTAGTCATGCATATGATCAGCAATGGGAAAAAAAAAGACTTTTCACATGAAAACGTGTGAACATGAACCTAATTTCATCAAATAAAAACATTTACTTTTAACTTTCACTTAAATATCGAGCATGATTTTGACACATTATCTATACCTTCACTTAAGTATTAATTTTTTCTGTACTTTTTCCACCCCTGCTGGATATTTTTTATTGTTCCTGATATTAGTCATTTACAGAAAACAGTACTGTGCTATTTGTGGAGTCTTTGAGCTCCTGGTATTAACAAAAGGGCATATGTACACAATGGACACACACTGCTTGTTTGGCACAGTTGGTGAGAAGGTAATAAGGGTTAAAAAAAAAAAAAAAAAAAAAAAAAAAAAAAAAA
>CM040977.1:26203096-26282340 GCA_022985145.1 Pangasius djambal
TTCTCCATATAGAGTATTTCAGAAACTGCTGCTGTCCTCGGACGTTCGCACACAAATGTACAAAATATGCAAATATTTTACATGTACTAAATATGCAAGTGTAGTAACAATACAAAGTGCAAAGTGCAGTGTGTGGAGTTTCAATGGAGTGCAGAGTGACTGGAGAGTCTTTATGGAGTCCTAAGTGATCTGAGCGGTGGACATGTCCGTAGTGAGGAGTCTGATGACCTGCCGGAAGAAGCTCCTCCTGAGCCTGTCAGTTTTAGCCATTAGCCAACGGAGGTGCTTGCCTGATTGAACAGACAGTTACTGGGGTGGGAGGAATCCCTGATGATTTTGGCAGCTCTTGTACTGCATCGCTGGTGTAGATGTCATGCAGAGAGGGGAGAGCAGACCCCTCAATTAAGCGCATCACTATCTGCAGGGCTTTGAGGTCCTGGGTTGAACAGATTCCGTACCACGCTGAGATCCACTGAGTCAGTAAATTTTCTATAGCCCCAGTATGGAACGTTTTCAGGATCGCTGGGGAGACCCTGAATTTCCTCATCAGTCTCAGATGTTACAACGGTTGTCTGGATTTGTTCACCTGAGCTGATGAGTCTAGGTCAGGTCCTCAGAGGTGTGTACTTCAAGGAACTGAAGCTGCTCACTTTCTGTTCAATCTTAATAGAGCATTAGACTCATTGTAAATGGGATTATGATGTATTTTCCTGATGTTCCTGGCAAATTCTATTTAAAACAAAATAATTCGGCTGAAAGAAATAATAAGGGTGTTAATTCTAATTAAAAGTAATCACATTTGGTATTCTGTGCCAAAAAGCAATTTAGAATGTCAACTTAAATGACTATTTTTAGGATTGCAGATTTTTGAGAAATAAGCTTAGTTAATGTTTTAGTGAATAAAAACGTACATGCAAAATCAGGAGATTTAGAAATGAGTAATAAGATGATTCGGAATGCAGCAGCGTGCCTTGTTTTCAACCAGCCCAAAAGGACCCATGTCACACCCCTCTTCGTCTCCTTCCACTGGCTTCCAGTAGCTGCCCGCATCAAATCCAAGGCCTCGATGCTCACGTACAAGACCTTGTCTGGAACAGCACCCCCTTACCTCAACACTCTCCCTGAGGTTTATGTTCCCCCGTGCAACCTGTGATCAGTTAACGACCAATGCTGACTGTCTCTCAGTGGTGGAATGAACTTCCCACC
Source organism: Pangasius djambal (assembly GCA_022985145.1). Classification (NCBI taxonomy): domain Eukaryota; kingdom Metazoa; phylum Chordata; class Actinopteri; order Siluriformes; family Pangasiidae; genus Pangasius; species Pangasius djambal. The sequence continues at coordinate 26,204,303 of CM040977.1, forward strand.
TCAATCTGGAGTCCATCCCTATCTTCAAAAAATGGCTAAAGACCCACCTCTTCCGTGAACACTTAACTCACCCCTAACTTGTCCCCACTTGAAAAAAAAATCTGCACTTCCACGTGCTCTCATACCTCTACTCTGTGCACATTTCTCCTCTAGCGCTGAATTAAAAATCTTGTATGGCAGCACTGCTTGTATATGTATTGCTTTGCTTGTATTTCCTCATTTCTAAATCGCTTTGGATAAAAGGATCTGCTACATGAATAAATGTATAATGTACAAATAAATGAATAAATATAAAAGGTAGAAATGAGCAAGTACAAATAAGACTCAGTATATTTTCATGTGGAATGTAAAGTCTTTCCATCTAGTTCTCCTGAACTCATGAAAATGAGCCATTAACTGATGTTGGGAAAACCTCATGCATGACACACTGTTATTATTGTATTGCGACCTGCATACTAATACTGTTTTTAACACTCCCCTGTTGACTTGCTCTTGCCATTTCATGCAGTCATTCATCTTCAACATACACTTTACCCAGGTCAGGGTCACAGTGGATCTGGAACCTATACCAGGAACACTGTGCACCAGGGCTGAATGGGATTTGCCTACTGGCAAGTTTCTGGGAAGTGGTGAAACCACACCTGGACACAGGGAGAAAACATCGCCCAGACAGTAACTCGAGCTTAGGATCGATCAAGAACCCTGGAGTTGTGAGGCAGCAACGCTACTGGCTGTGCCATCATGCCACCCTTAGCCATTTCCTTCTTGGAAATCACTATTGCCTTCTAAATACCTGTTACAATAATCTCTCTCTGATATGCCCAGAGGTCATTGACTGCTGACAACATGGCAGAAAAAGTTGTATATAAGTAAAAACAAGAACAGTAACTTATTTTAGATTTTTTAAGTGTCATATTTAATTTGTTGCATTCAGGGCGGTGGACAAAGTAACTGAAACCCATAATAATATATTAACAACAATGACCTAATAAGGAATAGGTCCACCATTTATCTCCAGAACCGCTTGAATCCTTCTTGTTATCAGCCATAACATTAAAAACACCCCACAAGACCTGCCGTTTTGGAGATGCTCTGATCCAGTCGTCTAGCCGTCACAATGTGGCCCTTATGAAAGTTGCTTAGATGCTTATGCTTGCCCATTTTTTCCTGCTTCTAACACATCAACTTCGAGAAATGGCTGTTCACTTGCTGCCTAATATATCCCACCCCTTGACAGGCACCAGTGTAACGAGATAATCAGTGTTATTCACGTCACCTGTCGCTGGTTGTAATGTTATAGCTGATCAGTGGGATGTTGGATAATTATTCAAGAATCTTCTAGACTTCATAAAGGTCTTTAAATCAGATGACTGGGCAGGCCATGGATGGCACTTGACTTCATCCTGGTAGTGTTCAACATAAATAATTTTAGCATAAGGACACACTTTGCTTCATATTTGGTGGCTGTTGTACGCTCACTGGACAGAATGATTTCCATGAGATGGCTGCACATATTATGATGGATCGCCCATCTGCCTTCGCCCATTTGTGGCTGGACATTTGGGGCATTTATCATCCCAAGCCAGAGGTGACAGCAGCACGTAAAAAAACTCACTGAGGTGACATAAGGAAGAAACTTTGAGAGGAACCAGACCCAAAAGGAAACCCTCCATTTCTGGGTGACACCCGATAATGGGATTATACAGTAAATCAGTATACCGATGTAGAAGTGGAAAGAGAAACAGTACAAGTGTGTTGAAAGGAAGTTCAGTATGAGTATGTTGTGAATATGTGCACAGCAGGTCAGTCTTTATTATATAAGAGTATTTATGATTACAGCAGCAAAGCTCCAGGATCAGACAGGTTAAGCCGGGATGGCAGGTTTAGCTATGATATAATTAAAAGGTGGGGGGAGGGTGGTTGGGGGGCATCAGAACACCCTAGGTTATCATATCGCTCTACGCCAATGAACCCTGAGATCTGTACATCTACCTAAGAGGAAACTACTGAAAAAAATTTAACCCAAAAGTTCACTCAGCTGCTGTGGTGTGAGACGATTTAGTGCTTTATTTTTACTGGGAGCTCAGTGACTTCAAAGCCAAAGTCATTTTTCATACAGTGTTTCTCTTCTCCCTTTGTGCTTTAAGTGCCAATTTATGTGCAAAGTTATGACACAGGGAAGGAGAGGAGAGCATGGGAAAGACAAGCGCAGGAACATGGTGGCTGTCTGTAAAATAGCATGGAAGGCAATGTACTTGGAACACTCTCACAGTGTGTCTATCCGTACACACACTCACTCAGGCGAACACACAGACATGACGGATGGTGGCAGCTGCGGATGGTACGAGGAATGAGACGCGTGCCAGGATGAGAGTTCATCATCCACTCCAGAGGGCTGCTTTCACTCTCCTGAGGTGCGGGAAGGGGTGGGGTGTGGGAGTGGAATTCAGGGGATGAAATTACTGCAACTGAATGAGCGCCGAGATGGCAAATTGATTTGTTTTTGAAACCTTTTTTTTTCAGCTGAACTCAAAGAGGGCAGTCTATGTTTACTGATTAGATCTGGGGCCGTCTTTATATTGCCTTCTATTCCTTTTTTTCTCCCGTGCTAAATATTTTTGCACCAGTAAAGCATTAAATATATTCCCTACAGCTGATTGTCTTATCCTTTTCCTTCTCCCTTCACCAAACTTTCTCAATTGGGTTTATGATTAGGCAGCTTAAACAGCCGACAAAAAGGGAAAGCCAAGCAAACCGCACCTCACTTTAAACACTTTACCCAAAACAATTCCTAAAGTTTTTAAAGACCTTGCATGCAGTTTTAGACGAGGAGACTAAAGTGAGCACATTCAGAAATCTTCATATGCACTATTCTGGGATCCTATTTTAACTGACAGGCTTTTTAAATGAAGCACAAAACCCAAGTCCAACGTACGGTACTCACACTTAAATAGTGAGGCAATTTTTGCTTTAAAGACATTTCTCTTTGCATCTATTTTTAGCAGAACTATAGCAGACTCACAGTATTCAAGTGAAAGTGTGGAGTGTTTAGTGACAAACCACTTAAAAGAACTGCATCGTCACCACCATCCTCGCTTCAGCAGCGCAATCAGTCCGACAGAGAGGAAGATGTGTCCCACTGGGATTGTGATATAAAGTGATCTTTTCTCCACACAATTTCATGTTCTCCTCCACAGCATGATTCCAACTTCAACCATAAGCAGCATCCACTTTTATTGGAAGCAAAGAACTATGACAATTCTCTGCTAAAGTCTTTTTTTTTTTTTAAATTATTCTTACATATGTAATCTGATCTGAAGTGTCAAATTGGCTGCACCATATATATATAAAAAAAATAGTCCATATGGAAAATATGTTGCATTTTCCTTATGCAATGCATTATATTCTCTAAACAATGACTGACACTTCTTCCTGTACCACTGTGATTAGCACTTTTATTACTCACTGTGATTACACAAGGTAAGCATGTCTTTTGAAGAACAATATGACCCATTGTCTGACTCTCTATATCTTTCCAGGCTATTTTATAAGAGACCATGATACAAAAGTCTTCGCTTTAGAGTCAACATTAAAACTGATCACCAACGCTATGCACAGCTGTGAACAGCCAACAGTTTATTTCAGATTGTGTTTAAATACTAATTAATTACCCATACTGTTTAATAATATCAATAAATTCTCCAAAGGAGTTGGAGGTGAAAGTTGTTCACCTTTATATATGAGAATAAAGTAAAGTTCGTATAAACTGGTGGCTGTAGAATCAGGCAATTGTTGTTGTCGTGCATAAGTTAGAGAGCTGCGTGCCATCGGCAGGCTATTTGTGGCTTTTGTGAACCTATAAATGGAAGCCTACAGTGCTCCATAGTTATCTAGACGGGAAGAGGCTCCAGCTCATTTGCAGCTGAGAAGTGAGGGCAAAGCAATGTAGCGCAGCACCGTATGTCCAAACAAACGCTCAACACAAGCAACAGCATGGCCTTGGAGCAGCCGCGCGGGGCCTTAGGAAAGGTGAGTGCTCACCATGAGCAGTGACATTTCTGCCTAGAAAGTTTAACCAGTCTACAGGGTTGTCACACTAATTGAATTTCAGTTGGATTTGCTGATTGCTTTCGATATCAGTGACCTTCTATCAAATTGCTCTTCGCTGAGCCTGGGCCAGATGCTTATTTCTATGTTGTAAACTGCATGAGGACAGTTGATGTGTCAAATGGAGACTTTGGAGATGGAATGAAACCTGCAGTGTATGTAACTAATTCGAAAGAACTTTGGTTCAAACTGCATAGTGAAGAAAACTGTATTGCGTATCCAAGGGAACATGTATTTCCTTTGGCTTAAAGGCTGCTTTATGCTCAGCCTCACACCCTTTTTCTAAACTATCGCTTAAGCTCAATATGGCACAATAGCTCGTTCAGAAGGCTTACGGATGTATATGGTACATTTGATCATTCTGGTGTTGACGTGGTCAACACAAAACGTATTTTTCACAGAGCAGTGCATGACTCTCAGTGTAAAAACAATATTATAGACATCTTGCTGTATAACTCTATAACTGTATAACTTTTATAACTGTAAAAAAGTATGGCACAAGAAAATTTCTTGTAAGTTGTTTTAACGTTTTAGAATTGTGACGAAAAGCAATCTAGAGGACAGTTTTTCACTTTAGAGCCTGATTTGCAAGATTTTCTTATGACCAGGCTGAGTTTAGCTTTAATTGTGAAATCTGTAATCATATTGACGTAGCTGATGTAAAAAAGAATCCTGACATTATAAGCACCTTGCCCTGAATTGTGATGTACGTACCACAGGAAGAACAATGTGCTACTGAAATCCGAGAGGGGATTTAAATGCATGCTATCCCCAAACAGGAAGTGACAATCATCTAAAGGAAAGTTAAACATCCAGGGCTGGATTCAACTGGAGTTGAGTTAAGCACTCATAGTGAGAATACCTACATTGGTATTCAGACATAAATACACACTTAAGCTCTATTCAGAAGCTGCGTAAGAGTTTCACATGCGGGGAGGAGTTTGCTTAAAACGAAGTTTGTAACTAAATAGGACGCTTAATTAAATAATAATATCGGTCCTTGAAAGCCCACGGAAGGGTTTTTTTGTTCACAGAGAGGACCAAGGACAATTTTAGGGATAAAATTAAGAACCAGATAAAGTCGGCTTAGCCTTCAAACAGTCAGCATTATAAAAAATATTGGCACTATTTTCTTCAACTCAAGATAGCAAATTAAGCATAATAAAATAACACGTCTACTGGCAGTATTCTAGACTCCTACTCAATATTTATTTCAATGCTTGGCAAATTCCTGTTTATATTCTGTATCATCATATTACTCTTCTTTATTTTTCATTTTTAAATTGTTTCTTGCTTTTATGTTCTTGTATCTTGTATTGAATTTGACAGCAAAGAAAAAAAAAAACAGTACTTCCTTCTTCAGTCTGGATTTTGTATCACTGATATTTCTTTTTTTTTGTGCTTAAAAGGAAGTGCCATCTCATGGTCTAGACACTATTATAAAACCTCAGACATTTCAATTTGGCACCCTCTGAGGCACGAACTGCATGCAAGTACTTTCCATAATCTGAATGATGAACACAGAAAATTGACATTACTTTTACTGTGTAAAAATTGCCAAAACTTCTGACTTAAGTCGCCAAATCTGAATACAACCCCTGTTTCTTTCTCCATAATTGTTCAATACTGTGTTTGCTTGTTTTTTTTTAATTACTACTTGGCTTATGCTTTAATTATTATTAATTATTAATACACCAATAGAATTATGCCTTGGCTTTTGGTTTCACAGAAAAGCCATCAAGCGCCAAGGCAAAACCAACAACCTTATCGTGGGCAGACAAACCCAAAATCACTCTTTGCATTTTAGAAGAATTTAGTAGAAGGAAGTTTCTATTCATCTATTTTATGTCTGTTGCACAGTCTAACATGTGCTGCTGATTTGGGCCGAACTGAAAAATATAACAGTGTATCGTCAGCCAAGTGAAAGCCGAAATTATATTTGCAAATTACATGTCCAAGTGGCTGGATATAAAGGGAGAATAATAGGGGACCTAAAACAGAACTTTGTGGATACCAAATTTTACTTTTTTACATGAAGAAATTGGCAACGATCTGTCACATAAGATCTAAACCAGACAAGAATCAATTTTACAGTATTTTTCTATAAATTATAAAATATATTTGAAAAGTGCTAGTTACTATATTGAAGCACTAATTACAAAACCTTTAGCAATTGTTTTATTTGGATTTTATATATTCATAAATTTGGAGTTGGCCTATTACTTGTGTCTGTTAACAAATGCTGTTTTTGCGAATTAGAAGCCGATTTTGAATTAATTTTGAACTGGAATTACTTCTTATAAGAGGTGACATTTTTTTGCTATTATAATCTACAAAACTGTAATAATTTGTTCATAGAATGTTTTAAATGTATCTACCACACCGTTTTTTTTTTTTTTTTTAAATCTGAACTGTGACCATTTGTAGTAGAATTATGATGTCATCATTAGCTTCCTGGGATGGTATGTAAATTAAAAAAAAAAAATTTTGACTGATGAGCACAAGCTAGCATTATTCAAAAATAAGAACAAGATTAACCAAAGGTCTGTTCATTCGAAAAAGGAAAAAGGTTGTGACTATGTCACATCAATAAAATGACACTGAGCTACAGACCAAAAATGGACTGAAATACAGCCTGCTTGTTATTACTACTTAGAAAAGAGCTGGGCTGGGTAACAGCTTTCCTAGATAGAAAATGTGAAAGTTAGAGAGATCAGAGGCGTCTCATCTAGATGTATTTGCATTATGGTGCCTCCTGGTTCATCGTCGTTAGAAGATAAGAGACGTATGTAATGGATTGCTGGTTGCCACCTGCTGAATTTGAACCCTTATGGTCTGTATTTTCCTATTGGAAAAGTCTGAGAAATCATTGCTGCTGGGAATTGAGAATCATGAATAGCCTAATCATCTGTTAATTTAGAACATAAATAAGAACCTAATTTTGTTCTGTCGATCAAGTTGTGAAGAGTAAGCTGCTCTGGCTGAGACAAGGTCCTGGTGGTCATTAATGAGAGATTCTCTCCATGCTATTCATCCATTCTCTCCATGCTATTTAGTCTGGTTCCTCTCAAGGTTTCTTCCTCATATCATCTAAGGGAGTTTTTCCTTGCCTCGGTCGCCTCAGTCGCCTCAAGCTTGCTCACTAGGGATCATTTTATCTAAACATCTAGGACTGTTTGCATGTTGTTCTGTTTCTTATGTTCTGTAAAGCTGCTTTGAGACAATGTTCGTTGTTAAAAGCGCTATACAAATAAAATTGAATTGAATTGAATATTCAAAAGAACCTTATTAGGAACTCCATTTAATTCAGCTATAGCAAATGACTGGTCAGCTTATCCTTCAAACTGTGGCTGAGTTTTCTTTACAGGATAGCACATTGAATGAACAAAAACCTTGCCATTATTTTCTTAACACGACACATAAAAATAGCCAATTAATAGCATGGTCAAATAAGCTGCGTCCTGTGAACACATTACAATTTCATGACAGATAAATATCTTGTGGTTACATTAACTTGTGCACTGTTGACATATTCTATAAGGACAATAACATTTTTGTGGCTTGTCTAGTCACTGTATCTATATCTAGCAGATACAGTGTTTTTCACCCCATGTCTAAGATTACACTTTCGCCAATGAACCACTAGTTTTGAAATTGTCTCTTGCTTGTATGTTGCATTGTATTGCAGGTAACAGCTGTTTTATTACAAAAAAAATTATGTCCTCTATGTGCTACTGTTTGCACAGTCAGTGTCTAGGGCCTTTGTTCGAATATGGTACCACCCTGATTTGATTGTTCTACTGCTGAGTACTTGATCAGTGAATCTGTGCTATTCCTAACTTTACTTTCTCTCTAGGCTTGGTAGGATTTTCTCATATCAGCCACCTCAGCTATCTGTCAGTGGTACATTCCACTGGGGACTTATCTTGCCATGCCACATCTTCTGTTTTCCCCATGATCCACATCCCTTATCGGTTCAGGGTGTTCTCTATGACGCACATCCTTTTCTCTTCCAGGACAATGTATTTGACACTATCCTCTCCTTCCAGCTGGTGTTCAGGTGCTGCATGTTGGATTTTGGGTGAAGTGCTATGTCCTTTGTGAGGAGTTCTCAGATCTTGATATTACCAGCTTCTGGTTCCACTCTTAGTCAGTTTATTGCGCCTGCCAGGTGTCTGATAACTGTTGATCACGTGTTCATGGCTTGTTTTTTTTTTTTTTTTTTTTTTTTTTTTTTTTTTTTTTTTTTTTTTTTTTTTTTTTTTTTTTTTTTTTTTTTTTTTTTTTTTTTTTTTTTTTTTTTGGCATGCGTATAGTTCGTGCTAATTTTATATCTGTGAATGGTAAGGTCAAATTGTATATGACGGTTTCAGCTAGTAACCATATTAGTCTGGAGTAATGAGCACTGTAATTGCCAATTAATGTTTTAGTGACCTATTCATTTTGGTTTCACTGTCTCTGAAATCAACATGCTAATGAGAAACTTTGGCATCTACTTAACACTCTCTCTCTGTGTGGCTGTTAAGAATAGCTCCAGGATTAGATCATGTTGCTTTGACTTTGAAAGTAGGTTTCAACTGTCATATTGCTCCGTTGGTTATTTCCCCAGCTTGTTGTGCGTCGTCTTCAGTAGTTAAAGCTTAGCAGTGGGAGTGCGGGCCAAGAGGGAAAAGGAAATACTATCCTGCTGAACTTCAGTGAATGTCATCTGTTGTGGTCAAGAGTGTGGTTTTGCGAGAAAAACTGGACCCAAATCAGCAATAGCAGAAACTAGGAGCAAGAGGTGTGAAAGAGTGGCATGTTTATGTCTCTTATCCCTTCAAACACACTATTTTAAATAGTTGCCTTCATTGTCAGAGGAAGGGGCTTGGCATCTCTGGGTGTTGTAGTTTTATTGCCAGCCCTTCTGCATACGGGAGTTACTATACAAATTTGTTTGAATATGCCACCTTTCAAAAGTGAATGGTTATTGGTATTATATATGTGCAGCTATAGAGCAAAATGTCTTTTTTATTGTAGTTATAAAAGGTCTATTGTGTGTCACTTATCAAGTAGGCAGTGTGACATGTGTGTGCAGTTCTCAGGGAAAGGTCACAATGAGACAGTGTACAAACAGCAGACTGAGGAAAATAGGCCTTTGCCCAGTTGTGCTGCTTGAAATGGAAGCTAAGGCAAACATATGACCCCTAATATAGATGTGGTTATTAAATCTCAAACGGAGCGGGGAGAGTGAAAGGGATAGAGAGCTCTACTGGCAAGTACGAAGTGTCTTCTGTAACTTTCCTCAGCTTGTGCTTGTTTGCTTGTGACTCATTTTGTTTCTGTGGTTACACTGTATATGAAAACGATAGGGGGTCAACATAAGGGGTTTTTTTTCAAGGCAATACATACAGACAGAACACTACGAAATATACCGGGACACAGTTATTAGTGCTTACACATGAGTAATGAAAATAAAACCGATACCTTTACTCCAGGGATTTCATGATTTTTGTTCATATTATGTTGCGTCCAAAAGAAATGACAAGCTGTCACAAGCAATAAAAGTATTAGTTAAGTTCTGTGGTGTAGGCACCGATTAAACTTTTAGGTACACTGCTGATAGTACCTGTCCATCATATTACTAAAGCTTTAAACAGAACTTAGGATAATAATGAAATAAGGATATTTTTGCTCTAGGAATATGCTGGGTATTCCTCCTGCCATAATAACTATTCGCAGCGTAATGGCAGTGTTGTAAATGTTATCTTTTAATGTATTAACTTCATTAACACGACCGGTTTCTATAAAACGATAATGTAAATATATCTATCCATGTAAACGTATCTATCATTGCACATACTTTACATCACTTCTACAGGGCATGAGGACTCACCGAGTGCTTTGATGAGCGTGAAAATGATGTAAAGTATATGCTATTCATATTCCATTCACAGTCACCAGATCACTAGTGTGCAGTGCCATATGGCATGGATATAATTATCTGTAGTGAGCTGGCGTATCCCATTTTAAACATTTTAAACATCTTCTGTCCAATGTAGCGTATCTGTGCATGTATTGTATGAGTTGTAGATTACTGCTAATGGTCTTGTGGAAAGTGTTCCTACATATTTGGATCCACAAATAGGCATTGGGAGCGACCGATAGATCTTCGTCCAGTTGTCTGGTCGGTAGGGTTATTGGTTTATCTGGAATTAAAAAAAAACCTGATTGCTGCCAATGCTGTATTTCTGAGAAAGTTGAGAAAGTGACACCAAGGTGTTATTGTGGAATATATGTTTACGTTGAGTGATGCCTTTATCAATCCATGAAGCAAAGCAAAGGAGATCAGGGTTGTTACAAATGAGAGAGTTAATATTCAGTGCGAGTGCGGAGTTTGTAATTTTGTGGAATTGGTTATGTTGGTAACGACATGTTGGTTATTTCTTTCATTTTTCACCTATCTGTATATGGCCAGTGCAAATTGTATCCATATAACCATATACACACCTATGGTTAAGTTCATAAATAGGCTGTATTTCCATCTCTCTGCCCTTCACCATGATCTTTATTTTAGTCATATGTATTATGTGACGGGTTGAGTGGCAAACCTGATGAATTTCCATCACCCATATACTGATATATGCATCTACAAAGAGCTGGCATTACTGACCGATTTCCATTATCTCAAGGAAAAGTATTCTTGATATTGATAGGCAAATATCAGACACAATAATTGTCTGAGGCCATCCGCTTCCATCACAGATACAACCTCTTGTCAAGCCCAGGGTGTTATTTATATTCCATTTTGCAAAGTGCCAAAATTTCGGGCTTCATTTATCACATAACAAAGGGACTATTTAAACTGTGGTTGATTTGAAAAGACAGAAAGAAAATCAACCCTAAAAACATCTTTGTTTGAGATTTTTTTTCCTATGAACCTAATGGACTTTTCAGAAGTCTTTCAGAAAAACTAACTTCAACCTAACCTCTAACTTTTAAAAAAAAAAAGTACAAATTCTTATAAATATTATTCAGCATTTACTGATTACCTCAGAAAGAAATGTGCAATCCGCAGTAACATTTTAGCTATGATAAATGTTCTGTGTAAGCTCGTAAATCACCAAAGATGTGGTTTTCTATTAAATCCATTAATCAGATAACAGTGAATCAAGTACCGATGAGGTGCATATTGACTTCCCAAGCAACTGCAGATGTGCATTTAAATTGCATATTAATAAACCACAGAAGATCTTTTCCCTGCAGGTTTACTTATATCGCCCTGATTCAGTATGATGCAATGGAGAATCTCTCTAATTAAGCAATCTCCATTACAAAAAGACACCAGACAATTGTAATGGTGCACCAACTGTCTGATTCGTAGCTGAATGATAATAATTCAGTGAGTTGCATTTAGCAGTTGGGTGAAATTGGCTATTTATGCTGACATGCTGAGATATCATTAGTGTACATTTATTTATTTATTTTTTTAAAAAGGTGGGAATGGAAGAGAACAGGACTTTTAAGAGGTGGTGTAAGGAGTTAATGATAGAGTGGTTTTGGACCAAATTGGATTGAAAATACTTTTTATTAATGTTACAACCATTTAGCTGCTCCATCCATGTCAGTGAAGTAGCCTTCATTTTGGCCATGATAATATAAGTAATAATAGTGGGAACAATGGTTAAAAGAATTGGAAACATATAGTACTCCTTGGCGTCAGTAAAACGTATTTTTTGTGCCACACATTTCCCAGAAGTGAATGCACATTTTTTTTTAGACGTGCTGCAAAGTGGCAATGAATTAATATAGACACTTGCAACAGAAGAATGAATGGTTACAAATAGATTTCTTAAAACCGAAATAATGAGAATTCAGGGACTGAATTGTCTAGGGTCAGCTTCAAGGTTTTTCATGTACCTCTAATGTCCCAGAGGGGGACTGGAAGAAGTAATGCTTGAGAGCTGTCACATTTAGAAGATTGCTGTGAAAGAGAAACACACTCGATTGAACACTAGAAAAACACTAGGCTGAACACAAGATTTTTCACTGTCTCGAAAACACAGTGTAAATAGTAAATTTAGCAAGTAACTTTCATTTAGAATTTAGGAGATGCAGTCATCTTGGAGACAAATATCTCGCCTGCCAAATCTGCCAATTTGGTTACATTCTCCAAGGTTGAGAAGATTCCAGGAATGTGCATATATATATACAATGATATATATGTATAATTATATAAGTATATATAAAATGTACTGTATATATTTGTATTCAAGATTCTGCACTATTTCTTTAACTTTCTTAAATTCAAATTCAAATTTTACAGTACGCCGTGTGAAATGCTTTTGATGACTGCCCGTGACACAAAATAGAATTTACATAGAGTCAGAAAATGGGAAAGTATTAAAAAAAAAAGTATAAAAATATAATGTAAGGATTTAAAGATGGGTGGCAGCAACAGTCTGATAAAGTGCAGATATGTGCAGTTGTTTTGTGCAGTAAAAATGCTGTGCAACATCAACCCGAGGTAGTTGTATGACTCTGCCCACATCTGTAATAAATACAGGATAACATGGTTACTGAAGGTGAATGAATAGAAGATATATTAAGGAATGTAGGCGGTGTGAGTCCGAGCTCTAGCCTCTTCTATTGAAGCGTATGTTCAGATGACACTCTGATGGATCTGATCAAAAACGGATCATAAGGTTTCGCACAAGCGTCTGGAGTCCATGTCAGCTTGAGTGCACACTGTCATTAAAGCAAAAAAAAAAGGGGACTTGACAAACACTAAGAAACTCTTAAATTCTTATAAATATTTTAAAGATTCTTCTTTTCACTCAAGTTGTTGTCAACAATATAATTTAGAATGAAAACTGTATTAAATTAGAAAAGAATTCACAACAGAAGCATAGTGTTCTCAGACTTGTGGATTTACTGAACACTTTTTTTCTGGTCAATGCATAATGCCATATGTGTTGTGTTATAATGTTAACGTCTTCATTATTAATCAGAAAGAGTACAAATTATGAAAATCTTTCTATGAGCAGGTGTGTCCACGCTTCTGACAAGTAGGGCGCATGCGACGCAGAGGCTTGGTAATTGTCAGATGCTTAGATCGGATGAAGTAAATACCTAGATAGCCACTAAATAGAAAGAAGGATAAATACATGGTGGTGTAAACACGAAATATAAAACAGACTGCTTAAGAGTGAAGACTGGTGTCAAGTTTAAAGAAGAGTCTGTAAACAGCAGTCTCTTTCAACGATAACTAATTATAGTGGAGTGGCAGTTGTCCAATTATAGGAGGATTTTTATTCCTCCAAGCAGCAGAAGCTTAAATTTAAATATGCTCTACGTTCTATGCTCCGCGTTCCCAGTAAGGCGATAACCACTGCCCTTTTTTTTTCCCCCAGATGTAAGCACGATCCTCACATCCATGAATATTATGTGGGTCTTTCTGTTGCCTGCTTACCACTTAGTCTTAATAAAATACAACAGAGTAAAATAACTTAATTACCTCTAGTGGTTCACTTCACAGTGCTTTGAATGATAATGAAGTCAGGGAGACACTGGGGTCAAAGGTCACATGATTTGGATAGTCCGTTTTAGAGACGCTACAAATTAGACAACAAACCCTCTATGGACTGTTATGAAGCAATAAAAAAGAACTGATTTTCAATAGCATGCCAAGAGATCTTGAACAACATTTCATATACTTAAACAGAAGAGTGGACATGAACTGAATATGACAGGTGGCTAAGCTATAGATTAATTATTTAATATTGAAAACCCTCAGTGGTTGACATGTTGAGAGTCATTTTAAAGGCTCATGTCCGTAACCTGCTTTTGCGGTCGAAGCTCGAAGTTGGCTTGTTGACTAAGCAGCAATGGTGCATTTCTCATTTCCTCCTGCACTTTTTTCTCTGTCTGATCATCTAATATTGTTTTTTTTTTTTTTACTTAGCCCAAAGCATTAACATGAATCTCTTGTTATGTGCTTTAGCAATTAAGGGTTTAACGAAAATTATTAAATATGCAGCAGTCTCTTTGAAAATATAACCAATTATAGCAGCAGTCTTATTAAAGGGACTCATAGGAGTATTTTTTCGCTAGGCAGCAGAAATATAACTATAAATACGCTCTATTTTTGCAGCAAGGTGACAGTGTAAGTAGATACCAGGAAGTCTTTTTGCTTCCCGCATGCATAAATGTTATGTGGGGCTTCTGTGTGGTGTACACAGCACTCAGGGCTAAAGTAGAGCAGTGTAAAATACCTTTATAAGCTTTAATGATTCACGTCTCAGCGCTTTTCGTTTTGGAGAGTCCACTTTAGACGCACAAATGTTCAAACTGTAACCTGACAGGCTGATGATGATGTATACGTGGTTTGCTGACTGTCCAGTTGGACTATTCAAACTTTGCCATTGTATCATTCTGACAAGTTACCAGCCATGTCATATTTTGCAGCTGCTTGCATTTCTCATTTGGAGTTGGTATTGATTTTAGGCTTTTGTACAAAATGGAGAGAGCTGAAGAGCAGTAAACAGCTATGGTGTAGGAAGCATTGTTCATTTAAGACACACGTTTTCTCTGTCTGAATCTTGTATTGATGTTATTTGACTAAGCCTAAGGCAACCCTTGTTACATTTTGTGCTCTTTTAAGCATCATATCATCATATGCTTAATATCACTTAACTACTGATCTGAACTAAGGTACACTTTCCATTTTGAAATTACAAAATGTCCTAATAAAGTGTAGGAAATTCAGGGTCTATAAAATAGAGCTTTGGGGTCTCCCATGTCCATTGCCATTAGTGGGCACCTATTCATGGATAATAAGCAAATTATTTGACTCAGCGTAACAGTGAGATCATGTTTATACAGGGAACGTGACATCAGGCCAATAATTAAATGTGCCCTTAATTCAGTGGCTTGGTAATTGGCTTGGCAGGTTAGATTGGATGACGTAGATACCAAGGTATCTACAGTCCGTGTCAAGCTGTTATGCAAAAAATAGAACATATCAAAAAATAATGAGTAGATACTAGTGAAAACTGCACCACGTTCGTATTATTTATATAAAGATAACTGGCCAAAATTATGCTGTCTGTCATTCAGTATTTGAAGAGATATTCGTGATTTTCCAAAAGTCTACAGTTTTTCCACTGTGATACATTATTATGCAAATCTATGAAATAACAGTGAAAACTATATTTTTATGCTGTACAACTCGGGAGTTGGTAAGAATTTACATAACAAAAGTGTTCTAATTATGCCTGTATAACAATCCTTCGAGATAAAGAGCTCATTTACTCTTTTAATGACCATAGTTGGATATGACTGAGTTGAGTCTTTGATGCATTGATTTGGTTAGATTCGGAATTTCTGCAGCAGAATACTTTTTGCTAAGAAAAGAGATATCAAGGGGGACAGATTTAAAAAATTTTTTTTTTTTTATGATGCTCCATAGATTCTTGATGGGATTCAAATTGGGCAAAGATGTTCATGGACTCTAGGGTGTTCTTGGTAGCATGTCATGAAGTGTCACCATGCGTGTGTGAATATCATCTTTTGTCTTAATGCCATGTGGCAAAGCGTTTCCAAAAAAAAAAATTTAATATGAGCATCTGCCGTCATAGTGCCTTCGTAATGTTGGAGAGTTTACGTTTCATTACGTTTCATCATTGAAAGAGCTCCAAAAAATACCTTCTGCATAATAGCATGCCTTATAGTGCTGTCATTTTTGCAGAATCAGGATTGTGCTTTATTGGTGAAGTACACTTGAAAAGAATTTGAGTGGGCTGTTGAGCTCACGCTGTGTAGACTTTACGACAACAATGGCAACGAAACACTGGTAATATAACACACAGTTTCTATGTGGGAGTGGATAGCGTGTACCACTACTGCACTGTGAGCAGGGACACAGTCTTGTTTCTGTTTGTGGAGAAATTAAGCATTCATGAGTTTGATCATTGATGAAAGAATCTATTCTTCTTGTCTGGTGGGTTTTTGATACACATTGATCTGAAGCATCTGCTGGAGGGGAAGAAATCAAGTATGTTATTTTTTCATTTAGTACTGCCCTTCAGAAGCTACATAAGATATGTTTCCCAGAAGGCAAAAACCTGTTCAAAATTCTAATTGTTGTGTATTAGTCAACGGACAGTATTTTGCAGTCTGTTCAGCTCATTACTAGCCAAACCGGTCTTCTATAGAGGTGAGGACACACTCACTGGTGGCTGTGTAGATCTGGCCTAACAGCTCCTGCGATAGGTTGAACTTCTAAATGCAGTCAGATGCAAAGCCATGTTTTGCCTTCTATTATGTAGAGCTTTTGTGTTGCTTTGTGGTGTGTGGTGCTTTGAATGCCAGTGATGAAACCACAGAAATGCTCTTCAGTAACACTTCATTTGAATTGTCCTTTTTCACAGCAAGCAGCCTAGCAACTGCTTCTCATGTCGATCGATGTTTATCGATCTATAATTCATTAACATGTTACATATTTAATCAAAAGTGCAAACGGACAGGGTTGGAAATTGTGATCACAGCAGTCAAGCTAAAAAAACTGATGAAAAATCACCAACTGTTGAGATGTTGAGACACATTTGATAGTCTGGTTAATGCCAGTCACTTCAGGTTGGTGACAATTTATAGATGATTTGTTGATGGTTTGATCCAAAATTTGCTATTGTATCATTCTGACAAGTGGCAGTTATTTCACATTTTGCAGCCTCTTGCTTTTTTCTCTTTAGGGGTAGCTATCGATTTTGAGTTTGCCCTTTCTGTGTGTGAACCTCTTCCATTAATGTTATTTGACAACTCATAATTACAAATAGAAATTTCAAACATCTTCAGGATTCTTCAATTGCTTCAATATTGAGCTAAGCTAAGATCCACGTCCTTCTTTGAAATCATTAACTGTCACAATGAAGTGTGGCTATGGCGTCCACTTTTGCAATCACCAACCACTGATTAGTGTTTCACTGCCAGTACAAGGTAAACTAAGCCCAATTGGGAGAGGTAAATGAATCTTTTTATTTAGGTCTTCACTAGGAGGTGTTCAGGGAGAAACGTTCCAATCCATTCTGTAGTACAGTTCATTTAGGGAGCTTGGGTGTTTCGTGTCCGTGTGTGACTATTGAGATGATAAACATATTTTCTCTACACCTAGGATGTGTTTCATTGTACCTTTTTGTGTCCATTGTATGGAGCGTTGAAAAGGTGTGAGCATAAAGATTGCTTTCCTTTGATGTTCTTTCATTTTGAATGGACTGACATAAGGACTGTGATTGCAGGTCTCCATTGTCTTTGCAACCAAGCTCAAGTCATTTACCTTCCTGCCAGTTCTGAAAAAGCTGCCTACAGAGAACAGGGTTAAATCAGTGTGGGAGAAGGAGTCAAATAAACTTAGTGAGGTAAGCATTATTATGCAGGTTCAACTCATGGTACTTGCCGAATCCCACTATAAATGACCTGCATTTGTAAAATTTTATTTATACATTCAGATCCCTAATTGGAAGGATATTACAGGAGGAATTTCTCAAAATGTTGATAATTGTTGGATTTATGGATTTATGTCTCCACATGTTAACGATAACATCTTCCAAAGACTAGATTTTTGGCTATATTAAGTATGTAAATTTACACATATTTGCTAAAATAAAAATGTCATAAATGTAAATGTGAAATGTAAATAAACAAATGCATCTTTTTGAAAAAGTTACAATACTGGCAATCAACTGGCAAATATCAAATCTGATATCTGTTTTTTTTTTTTTTTGAGTGATTGATGAAAATGAGCCTATTCACCTGTAGTGTCTTGCCTTAAGTGACGAACACACATTGCTTGCCACTTTCTGTCTAGTTAACTGTATCTACCTTGTTAGCTAGCACAAAATAATGATAGCTGCACTGGATCTGCTTCATTCATCAGTTACAACTCATGTTCTAAATAGTTAACATGTTTCAGTTTTTACATTGCTTAGAAACATATTCTGTACACATGGCAGGCTTTAGGAGACCATGAGGCTGCTGAGGGGAAAACAACGGATGAAAGTACTCACAAGGCAGAGGTTGTGTACGTTGGTGACATGGAGCCCCAAGAGATAACTAAGCACTCTGAAAATCAGGTGAGCATAAACTCTTGTTCGCTTTTGCACTCTCAGAGGATATACAGATCCCAGACGCTGTATCCACACTGACACCAATACAAATTGTACTGTGCATTTGTTCTGAATTTAGCTAATCTGTATTTGGTTAATATGAAACTATAGGGAGTTTTTCATTGGAAAACTTCATCATCAGAACTTATAATTAAAGTTAAATATTATTAAATAAGCCATTTCCTGTTGCTCTTAATGTTATATCTTTTTCTTTTTTTCTTTTTTTTTTAGCAGCAGAAATCTACTACCAAGTTAGCTATTGCCCCATCGCCTACCCCAGCTATGGCTCTTGATGAAATAGGTTGCACAAATCCAAAGCCCAGCGCTGGCACTCTGAACACAGCTGATAATAAACACCCAAGGACCTCTCAGCTAGAGTGTCACAACACTGGAACTGAGGTTGGCTCAGGACTGTTTTTAAACAGTGAATCTCAGAGAGAGGATGAGGTCCTGAGCCCAGTCAGCTCTGTGGACCTTTTTACATCTCCTTTCTCTTCTAAAGAGTCCATCCTCTCTGAGGGCTGGGAGCAGGAAACAGGCTGGTCTGCGCTCCAGATGCTATCTCCCAGTGGTTCTGTCTCCCCCTGTTTGTCTGTGAGGTCAGGGGCTTTTACCCCATCAGTGATGAGAATCAAGTGCCACACATTGGCCCCGGGCTCCAGACTAATGCAGATGCCGCTTACCTCCTGCCAGAAACTTGGTTGCCATAAACATATCACCTCACCATGCCCCTTGTCCACCCGTCCCCGTCACAGGCCCCCACCCACACAGCTGTCACTATTAACGGCCATCTTGAGGAAGGGCCGTTTGCCAGTCCTTTCTTCTGCCTTGCAGAGGCCGTACTCTCCTTGCTGGCCCATTAGCCCAGTCAACATGTCCTCCTGCATGGCCTGTTCAGCAGCTTCAACTGTCGCTCCAATGGTGGGCTTACGAGCAAAGTCTTGTGTGTCTAAAGGCACAACTTGTACAGAGCCCAGTTGCAAAGCAAGCCCAAAGCTGCCAGGTTTAATCGCTAGGACAGAGCCTGTGTCACCCAAGGACCAGAACAAGGGAAGCCTCTCTTCAACAACAGTAGAAACAACAAATGTAGTTGACTCTAACACATATGCAGACAGAAGTAGGATTATTTCAGTGCCAGAAGAAAGAAGCTGCTTGACCTTGTCAAGGTCCTCTCCTTCCGAGCCTCCACCAGCACCTGTATCCACAGACCCCAGCTTGTTGCTTGGTTCATCTTCCTCCAAACCAATGACTTTTTCTCCTGAATCCAATTTAGACTCCCATATCCAAGGAAATGGACACAAATCAAATGATACCTGTCCTACTGTAAGAAATACAAAGCCTTCTCAGACATCACCCTCTGATTTCAAACTTATGCAGATGGCACATGAACAATCTCCTACCCCTGATCACAAACCCATTCAGCAATCCCAAGACATCTTAGCTTCAGTAGTCCCAACATACACAGATGTCAAACCAGGTTCTCATTTGCAAAATGACAGGAAAATCTTCCATGAACTAGAGAAATTTCATTCAGTATCCCCAGTTTTCCAACATTCTCCTTCCCCAAGGGTTGCTAGCATCACTCATCTCTCCAACACACCTTCTATTTCTCCTGTCCTTACCTCACCAAGACCAGACTCCTGCACTTCTACAGACCGCTACACATTGTCTTCATCTCCAGCAATCCCCTATCATCACCTCTCCCCTTCTCCCTCTTCACTCTGTTCCTCGCCTACTCCATCCCTAAGGGGCAGTACTCCAGACTGCATAGACAGGGGTAGCAAAAAGGTAGGTAACCAAAAAGGCAACACACATGTTCGCACACATGCAACTCTGTTGCACACTATTTGTATACTTTAACGAGCATGGAATCAGAGAGGCATTCATACTATGACAGACATCCTTCTCGAAGAAGACCCCCCACAATGCTGAGAAACATGATATTCACCAACTGGAAAGCAGATTTATATATGCTTTGTAATGGGCAAGCTCAACCTGCTTCAATGTATGTGAATTTGGTAGCTATTTCATTAGTTTATGACCTAAATCAATTTCTTCTCATGGTGTAGCTGCCAGACTTCCCATTTCATTTATTTCCTGTTATACATTCTACCCAATCATTCCCTTCTAACAGCCATACAAGATCAAGTCCACCTACAAGGCTCTTGCTGCTATTCCCACAAATACACTCCTTCTGGAACAGCAGGTGAGATACTTCACTGATAAGCCGTTATTGAAATTTAGTCATTATTAAAACAGATGACAGACTGTGAATGGCATGTGCATAATTACTGAACAATTATAACTTTTAATGTCAATCTCATCAGTACTACCAGTCACCATTGTTATTTCTGCCATTTAAGTACATCTTTGGACTGTTCAGTCTGATTTCAATTGTGGACAAGACCAAAGAAGTGGTTGATGTTACATAAATAATTCATCTTATTTTTTTTAAAGTGAACTTTGAAAGACTGATTAAAAACACTAAGCAAAGTCTTTAGATACTCAGTGACCATGTTTACTAGTTCATTTTTATTTTATGGTTGACCTTAAAGTGTTTACATGATTATAAGGGTTTAATGATAGATTATTAACTGTGCCTTTCATATAAAGTGTCCTAAAGCATGTAAAGGTTCATGGTGCAAGATGAGAAACTTTGTGAGAAGCAGTAGGAGCAATCAATTAGCATATAGCAAAAGTTAACAACTGTTTATCATAACCGGTCTCTATTTAGGAGTTTATTGAATCACCGGCTTTGGGACTACTTTGTGTTTGAATGTCCATGGCATTTCATTCTTTCAAAAATGTGTGACGTTATGCTGAAAAATCTGCAAATAGTGGTGGAAACTATATCCTGGGTAAAGCAAGGGGAGTCAGTGATTCTGGAATATTTCAAATCAGGAGTCCTTATCCTGGCCTTAGAGCTTCTGATGTGAGTAATTTGTCAGTAATCTCAAATTAATCTGAGAATGTTTTAAACTAAAAGTGCTGAAAGACAATTGAGACTGGCATGCCCCTCTGTGACTGCTAGATAATTTCCATCAGGACAGAAGTTCTGTTTGGAATCACAAGCAGGTGGATGATAAAGTCCAACACCTGCAGGAATATTGTCTCACAAGCTGATTGTATTCTGCAAGTATAAACTGGCAGAGACTAATAGCCATCATTTTTAATATGATTTTTTTAAAAACGTATTTAGCAAGGTCTCTTTGCTGTATTGGACATTTTAATTTCCATATCTGAATGAATTATCCTTTTTTTTACCCTGTGGAAAAGAACTTAAACTACGTAATATTGACATCCTAATTGCTATCATTCAGTGTAATACAGCATTTTTCAAAATATAAATATAAACACTTTGCGTTACAATCAGGAATATGGCAATTCTATAGGAAGCCACGGTAATTGCCCCTTAAAAGTGCTTCACTCAGCCTGTAAACATTTCTGAAAAAAGACACTTCACAGCTTAAATTTTGCATCAGCTCCATTGCCCCTGCCTTGGTTGCTTTGGATATATATTTTCAATAGCGTATACTTTATATTTAAAGCTGTAGCAGAATAAGAAGGAGACATCAGCGTCACACACCAGGATGTTGGTAACTGAAGTATAAACTCACACAAATGAGCTGAAATCATTCACCATGTGTTAGATACAACAGAAACATATAAAGATAAAATGCCAATGCTATGCTCAACATTAACAGCTATTGTTAACATGTGACTTTTTGGGTGCCGTATTCTTGTGTGCATGAGCTCCAGGCACAATCTTAATGTTTATTCTTTACATTGAAGGCAATTGATGATGAGGTTAATAAGAATAATGCTCCTCTGGAACCTAGCGACAGTTTTGCATGGGAGGACCCTCATTCTCAGGTATAGCAGAATCATATTTCGAAAATGCTTAACTACTTGATTCACAGAAGTTAGAATGATATTCAAAGGCTGCTGAACTGTATTTCTTGTGTGTAGATGTGCAGCCCTGCCCAGCTCCGACAGCAGTCCACAGAGCTGTATCAAGTGATTGATGAATTATTAAAGGACACAAGCCAAACAGTAAGTTTATCATTCATCTACACTGTTTCTGGGATTAAAGATTAGCACTGTTTAATGCTAAATTGTAGTATCCATTTTTACATGTTCATAAATTTTCATTCAGAGATCCTCCAGCCCTGCTATCAAGCTCACTGCGAAGTCTGTGGCATCTGAGGCAACAAGGGTGTGTAATTAATTCACAATTATGTGCAGCACTTTGCACTCTACAGTGTAATTAACTCCCAAGCCTAATATAATCTGAATATACAATATTATTTATACATCTTACAAATAACAACTGTTAGCCATTTTAAAACCCCTGGAAACCTGATAAATACATAAGTTTAATGCTTACAAATTCAATATTCCATAAGAGTTTAGCTAAAGGAAATATAAATATAAATCTTACAATTTCCCCTTGCTTCATGCTTTGCCCACAGAAACTAACGCCATCACCAAGATCTTTAGGACGCGAAACAAAATATGTAAGTTTATATTTAGAATTGCCAATACTTTCAAAGCACTGTACTATTACATTCCTGTCATCAAAAGGTGACATTATAAGTTGTGAAAACAATAGGTGTATGTAACTGTAGTTCTGTAAACACCAGATAACTGCTGAGGGTGGTGAGATTTACCAGGATATATTCTTATGCAGGTATACATGCATACCAAGAGTGACTGTATGATATAATTACTGTTGCCAAATGGCCATCCTTTCCTTCTAATCTCTTCAAGTTCCCACTGGCACTGGTCCTGAATGACATGTGGCCAGTCTCTGTTTACCCTTAATGGCAGATGAACATTTGATCTGATTATCAAATCTTGGCCAAATAGTACTGTAGGGCATGTACTCAGCATAACAAGGAATGTTTAGCAGGTTTCCCATCATGGAATGCTGCAAAGTCAATTGATTGGTTAATGAAAGTACTAGGTAATATGACATTGAGTAGAAAGGGACCTGCACCTGTGAGTTTGGCAACCTGACCGAGGGTGCCAAATATTCCATTTGGGACAATCGATCTATTCAAGGACAAAGCTGCCAGTGGAAACTAGGGGCTCTTGGGCCACGTTTGGTCCACAAGCAGGACTTAGAAGCCTGTTTGCTGCATGCTGTGCAGAGTAAATGGCAGAGGTGAAAATTTCATATCATAAATCCCACGCTCAGTATCAGCACTTTGATGTGTTATTATGGGGCACCCTCCTGGGCACCGCTCTGCTCCACTAGTCAGTGAAGGAAGCATCCATACTGAGGCTCTCTGGGTCACTGCTCCCATATGAACCCCTTTTGGGAGAAAAGCCTTGCCTCTACACCGAGTTATAGCTTGTGCCTCGTTCTGAGATAAGGATGCATCTCTGTCCGTGGTATTTGGGGTTAAGCTGTGGGCTGACTTCTGAATTTTCTTCCAAAATTTTAAATGAACATAAAAATATTTCCTAAAATTAGATGTGAGCAATGGCTATATATGGTCGTAGTTTGGAAACATGACCAATATATGGGTGCTGTATATGTGCCATAATGAGAATCAAGTGACAAAAACAATCAAGTGCACAATGACCGTTTTAAATGAATTATTTTTAAAAGCTCGTGCTGGTAGTTTGCTCGTTTTATCAGTACTTGTTTGTCAGTACCTATTTGCGAAATGTGATGCTTTTTGATGTTTACATAACCTGATGCATGTGGATCATGAATATGAAAATGTGTACAGATTTGCCTTCTCATTTCAGAGATCTGTACACACTAGTGGCAGATAGGGGTCAGTTACCAACATGAATGAGCATAAACTCATAAACTCTGGATATGTTCATGCAACATAAAATTAATTTATCTTCCCACTTCATTATCATTTGCAGAAAAGTCTTACCTTTTTAAGTTGCGTAATATAAATGGTACAATAACCATCCCCCAATATCACTGACTGTTATCAGTAAACTAATGCTAATAATATTACAAAGATATAATATACAATAATGTTTTATGTATTCTTTAAAAATGTCATTAGATAAAGCTGCCTGATAATCAGTGTTCATACTGAATAGTCATAAACAGATAAATATTAGAATTAAATAATAATTCTGCTATCGGGTTCAATATATTTGGAATTAGAGGTGTGTGTGTAGGGAATGGGAATCCCATGGACAAAAAGTCATGGAAGCGGCTGTTTTTAATTTCAAGTAGGTGGGAATGGATGGTCTGATAAGAACCTCACAGGACAAACATTCATTAAGATGGGATCATACTGCTCTTCTTCCATGGCGTTGTATGATGGGTTTACAGCATTCATTCTGCTTTGTAACTACTTTATACTGGTTAGTAATTTGTTTATATTTTGGGAAACAGAGCCACCCAAACCAACCAAGCCAAACCGACAGGAAAAAATAAAGGATAGTACAGTGGCACAGTGCGTAGGAGCTCCAGGGTCCTTGGTTCGATCCTGAGCTCGGGTTATTGCCTGTACATGTTGTAAGATTGATTGGCCACGATAAATTGCCTCAACTGTGAATGCGTGTACGGATGATGCCAAGCGATGGGCTGATGTCTCATCCAGGGAGTATTCCACCTTGTATGCAGTGTTTTGGCAATAGGCTCTGGATCCGCCATGACCCTGGCCAGGATAAAGTCATTACTGAAGATAATGATGAAGAAGGTATAAACTAAAGATAAACTTGATAACTAGTGGCATAGAATCTGAACAGCTGGCTTTCCTACTACATTTGATCCCCAGAAAACTAAAGACTAATCATAAGAAGGCCTATAATTCATGAATGGTTCACCCAAAATGGACAAGCAAATTGTTAAAATATAGTTAAGTTCCTGTGTTTTAAACTTCAGATTTCACAGCTGGCTTTGCTCTCTTTAGGCCATAATTATTTTAAATTACAAGGAGCAAGTAGAAAAAAAAGCCACTGCCACCATCTTGACAGTGAATGTAATACCCAGCAGGAGGCCAACATTTTTCGACTAAAACTGATTGACTCAAACAAATCAGAAAATGTGCATAGTTCCAAAAATTCGATATGCATATTTCGGAAGATAAGCCTAATTACAGACAGTGAAGGAGAGGCTTGCATAGCTAATCTTTTACATGCACTGATGCTCTTTCAAGAATATTTCTTTTCAATCTATCGCAAAATAAGCCTACTGGAGTCTATTTAGTTGTTTCAGCCAGTTCAGGAAGGGGGGTGTGTGTGTGTGTGTGTATATTGGTGGGGATGAAATGTAGCCACAAGAATAGGAATATCCGACAGTTTTGACCTTGTGGAAACATTTGACTGCT
This sequence comes from Pangasius djambal, assembly GCA_022985145.1. NCBI lineage: Eukaryota > Metazoa > Chordata > Actinopteri > Siluriformes > Pangasiidae > Pangasius > Pangasius djambal. The sequence continues at coordinate 26,229,861 of CM040977.1, forward strand.
TTTTTGACACGTACGTGTGTTTGGGGGGTGGGGTGGGGGGTTTTGGAGGGTGGTATTTGGTAAGGTATTTGACCACCTTAGATATGACTCTTATTTATGTTCCATACAGATGAGTTTTATATATATATATATATATATATATATATATATATATATATATATATATATAATTTATGCACACTAAATTACTGTACAATACAACCAAATAAACTAATCCTGAACTAAAAATATGTGCCCTCATTCTCCTAGGCTAATTTTCATCACCAACATTCTGCACCTGCTGAGAAAACACTGGTAGGTCTTTTTTTTTTTTTTTTCTCCAATGATCCTCTTTGAAATGAAACCTGATTTTTAAGAGATGTAATGTAAGGCCCCTTTGCATACTAAGGCCAATTTATTGAACACATAGTGAAGAGCTATCCATGAATAGCACAAAAGAGCTTCTCTGAGAATAACCAAATTGGATTAGGTAAAAGCAGCCGTATGTAGTAACTGTATGTATTTTAACAGTTATGGTGAAACGAATTGCATCATGGCTAATCCTTTAAGGCATTTTCAGTTATTCAAATATAGCTCATGAAAACTGAGAATCTAATATGACCAAAACAAAACAAAACGAAAAAAAAAAATAAAAAATCCCTCTTGGGGAAAAAGGAATTTTACAGGCTAATTGATGCAGATCATAATCTAGACTTGGAACTTCTTTGATCTTGGATGTTGTGTAACTGAAATACCTATAATTGATTAACGTTTTGTTCATTATTCCAGACAAAGCCTGGGGTTATAAGAGCAGCCATGGTTATGTCAAGGTTAGATGATGACAAAGTGAAAAGTTGTTTTTCGAATACCTATCAAAGACAGCAAGATAGTTTCTCCACTGACCACCAGTACAAGGTAAGACTTCAACATTCATTTTGTTTTTCTTGCCTTAAACTGTAACAACTAGAGCATAAAATATTAATGACATTGCTATCGTATTGTTACTGATATTTCAGAATTGTTACTTAATAGATCAACAAACGTTAAGTCTAAATTAAATTTTGTCAAAACACAGGAATCCAAAATGAATTTTCTTCTCCGGCCATAATGTGGATAGATAGTATCAAATTTTCATTAGATTTTTTTATTCACAGAGCTTTTGAAAGGCTTGCTTTTGTACTTGTATTTTTCCATTTTGTTTTTAAATTAAACATGCATTATTAAATATTTGACAGCATGGTTGCATAGCAAGTAGTCTCGGGGCTTCAGCTCAAGGGGCTGGGTTCAAGCCTGAGCTCCAGTTACTGTCTGTGCGGAGTTTCACGTGTTCTTCCTCCGCCTGTGTGGGTTTTTTCCTTCTGTTACTGCTTTCTTCCAACCTGTGTGAGAGAGTGAGACTAGGTCAGTGCTGTATCATCACATGTAGGCACAATCTGATTTGTTTTATCATATATTTAATGTAATTTTGTTTTTGTAACGGGCCATTTCTACAAATCGTTCTATATATTGGTGCAACACAAGAACGTTCATTCATATCTATACATTAAGAAAAAAAATGCATGCAAAATGACAAAACCTTTGTGCTGAGCTAGTTTGACCTGTCTCTTATGTGCACAAAATCCCATAGGAAACAAAAGCGTTGCATTTTAAAAACTAAATCAGTCATTTTTATTACTATTATTATATAACTTTACAACGAATTGCACAACAACTATAATTTTTGTCAATAACTCCTCTTTAATGTGTAAATTCATTTATTTAAAAACATCTATCCTAGGGGTTTCTGGGTTCCTCTGGGATGCAAACGTCACCTTTTAATTTAGGATTATTCCCCAAGTATCATCAACCTAAACCCAATCCCTGCTCTGCTGGACTGTCTCAGGAGCACTACAGCCTGGCCACGGGCAGAGAGCCGCAAGAGTGCACCATGGCCCTGGCCAGGAACAATGCTGAAGTTGTTTTCTTATTCTCAGCTTCTAAGTCAAATTTGCATTTTTACAGTCTGAAAGAATAATACTTCCTAAAATAGCATAATTGTTCTCCAGCCTGGTCCAAAATCCCATATGGATCAGTGTTTAGGGGTTTAAAACAAAAAAGTTGGGCCACCAAAAACTCAGCACTATCTAAAACAAAGGGAATTCCTAAAGTGGTGTAATTTGGTTCTAGTCTGGCCCAGAACTTTCTTCACCTTTAAAAGTATCATGATATGTTGCATAAAATGCTTAATTTTCCTCTATGGGTCAGTGTTCAGCTTGGTGTTTGAGGGGTTAAAAACATCTTGTAATACCAAAGTCACGCCACAATCTGAAAGAATAAGACTTCCTCAAATTGCTCATTTTTTTCAAACTTGCATTTCAAAAGATTAAACTGACAACCTAATTGAACAGGCATGAGGTTCCCTGTGCCCATCATGTGCTGGGACACTGCAGACCAGGAAAAGAGAGCTGTTAGAATTGCGTTAGGGCAAGGATGAAGGGCTAGATGGCATTAGTCCAGGGGTCTCCCTTCTCTGTCAAATTTCTTACCTAAAATCTTAATATCGGTTCTCCTTGTGGTTAGAGCCAGTCTACTTGCTATCAGTAGGTCTCCATGGTGAAAAGAACTGGCCTTCAGACTTGCTTCTGCTTAATTTGGCACCTAAGCCCCATCCATACCAGCCAGTATTGCCCATATATAATACACACGTCACCATCGATCCATCAATTCCTGGAATACCCAACCCTTTGATCCATTGGTCCCTTCTCAAGTTCTGAGCTAGTGGCAAACAACACAGAGAATGGGTGATAACAGACAACCTTTGTGAACACTGCAGTGTATGTGGACTGCTTTCGAAAGATGTCTATTAACAGGAATTCTGCTGGTTATGTCTCAGTAGAACAGTCCCTCCCATGCTATAAATGTCTGTGATCTGCTTCCCTGGGACAGTGCAGACTTGGTCTGTGGAGGGATCACATCTTCTTAGACGTTTGGCTAAAATTATGCTAAAAAAAGTCCAAGTTTAACAGAGTGATTTCACTCCAGTTCTTAATATTTTTGCTGCAATCTTTTGGAAAATGAAACTATCACTATTCTAAAGCTGTCAGGCGGTCTGTCAAGTTAAATCCGGTCAACATGTCATGCTAAAATATCCAAGATAAATGTAATAAAATTCCAAAGGGAGCTCACCTACTCCTTGTGAATTCCAGCAGGTCTTGTATCTGACCTAGGGTCTTCGTCCTGTGGGATGACTACATACAGCTACATAGGTCCTGTGCCTGACAATGCTCTACGAGAAGCTGTACAGGGGGCACTCTGTGGGCTCCTTTTAATTCAAAGGGGCACTCTGGCGCTCTCCCAGACTGTCTAGTTCTTCACGCTATCACAGACACTAAACCCAGCAATCCTGCAGAGGAATTTCATTTCAGCCACCTGTACCGGCGACCTGTTGAAAATATTGCTTCCTATTTAAAAGCAAGTTGCAAACCTATTATGCTGGTAGTTATATTTGGTAATCTTGCATGCCCTAATGATAATACGGTACAGGAAGTATATTGATTGTTACATGTATACCTTATGGTATATGCTTTTTTTTTTTTGGATCAACAATAAACTAGAACAATACATAAGTATACTATTACCTTCCTGTAAAGATATTTTAGTATATTTATAATATAGTGAAGCGCAATAGTAGTGCAAGCATAATATTTATAGAATATACACTCACCGTCAACTTTATTAGGAACACCTGTACACCTGCGCATTCATGCACTTATCTAATCAGCCAATCGTGTGGCACTAGCACAGTGCAAGAAATTATGGCGATACAGGTCAAGAGCTTCGGTTAATGTTCACATGTAGAAAAAGTGTGGCCTCTGTGACTTTGATCGTGGCATGGATGTTGGGATCAGAAGGGCTGGTCGTTAAACACCTTTGATAAGAGGGGTCAGAGGAAAATGGGCATATTTTACTGCAATTTTTTTTAATACAAAGAAAATGCCTCCTCAACTTGAAATTCCAACTCGTCTCAACTTGGGATAGTCTTCACAACTACCAGGTGTGTGTGTGTGTGTGTGTGTGTGTGTGTGTGTGTGTGTGTGTGTGTGTGTGTGTGAAAGTGAGCATGACAAAGCAGACTGGAGCGTCAGCTGATTCAGGAGTCAGATGGATTCGGGTCTGACATTAACACAGGCAACACACTTTCTTGCAATTTTCTTCAAACGTGAGTAGCATCATAAAACAACTGGGAGCTGTTTTTTTTTTGGGGTTTCCTATAGCACACTAGGCAAGATGCTTTGTTTTCTGTACTTCTCATTAAGGAATTAATAACTATAATTTTGAATAATGCCACTGTGCATAATATATATATATAAATATATATATATATTTTTTTACATCGTCAAACATTCATGCGAGTGAACAAGTAAAGACCCCAACTTAATATTATATGCCCTGGAATAACTCACGCCCCTGCATCACACAGCATCTAATGGAAAATGCCAAATCCTAATTCCAGAGGTGCTTATACTCTCAGTCACTCTTTACGTTAGTCTTTTTCCTGCTGTCTTATATCTAGTCCCTATTTGAGCTGGCATTCTGATGTGGCAGTCTGCTTTTAAGTCTGCTGTGTTAGAATTGTCTCCCTCCTAGTGTATATCTGCACTTCAAAACCTTTGTTCTTGCTTCACTGAGACTGTTGAAATTGGTCAGGTTCTTTCCAATGGGAATTTGGAGTAAGGCAAAAATATATTTTCAAAAGCTAGTAAGGTCAAGGATCCCTGTTGCTCCAACTGCTGCATCTCCTAAAGGAGTTTGATTTAAGAAAGCTGCTTATTGCTCTTATAGAAGCTGTTTATCTCTCTTATTGGTGTGATATTTGACTATTCTAAGTAAATATTTGGTGAAAAAATTGCTGTCCTCTTAGTGCATTTTTTAAACTCCAGGCTTCAGCAGGGTCTTTGCCAACTGGTCACAATGAGCTCCTGTGAAAGCATTGCATTTGGGCCCTACTTACATTTCCTTTCCAAATATGGAAAGCATCTGCATACATGGAAAGATTTGCATGTGCATACGCAAACACCTTTAATATTTCATAAACCTGGTTGCCTGTTATGGCCAGTATTGCCAGTAATACTGTCTACACCTGCCCTGCTTAACATGACCGAACTCTATCATAGCACAGCAGAAAGCAAGCATGGCTACAAAGCAATAAATAATTCACACACACACACAAATAGTGGCATCTGCACCTGGTGCACTATTAACCTCTGCTGCCTTATTTCGAAGCTTTCAAAAAAACATAGGACTATATTCAAATACTGGCACAGCAGCCAAGACCAAATAACAGCATAGGTTAGGTTGCTCAATCATTTGATGGCCATTCAGTGGGCTTTCCTTTCAGAAAATGAATGAATGAATGAATATGCTCTCTCAGTGAGAGGGATGGCATATCTTTGCCCCTGTCAATCACAGTGACACTATCCAATTCTTGCACTCTGTGAGTTTACGTATGTGGAAGAGGGTAGATAGCGCTTTCCTCCGAGTGTGTTACACCGCACTATTACGTAGCATGAGCAGCAGTTTGGAAATATGCAGATGAGCAAGTACTACCTTCCTATGTTTCGGACATAGCATGAGTTAGCCTTCACTCTCCCTGGTTGGATGCTGTCGTATGATAGGAGAGAGCTGGCTGGTGGGTGGAAATTGGCAGATGACCAAATTGGGGAGAAAAAATGGAAAAAATCCAAACAAATCATTATTCTTTGCTAACCTGGTTATGATAAATGCTTAGCATTAATCAGCCAGAGAAGGAAGACGAGGTACTATATGGAACAAAAGATTAAAAAAATATATATAAGAATGGGAGCTTTCTTTTCCTCTGTTTTTGCTTTTGGGCTCCACTCATAATCACATAATCGAATGGCATTCTGATACTTATGCCAAGTAGTCTGGTGGACTGAAACAAATAGTTTCATACAAAACAAAAACAAAGCAATATAATTGGACCAAGTAATTATTGACTTCAAAATCACTTGAATGAAATTAGGCGTATGCTATTGGATCTAATGAGTGTTTCCCAGACCTCCCACTAAACCATGGATTATCTTTCAAATTCTACAACATTTGCACAAAATAATGCAATATTGCAAGACTAAAACGGAAAAATTGCAATAACGCACATTGCATATAACGGAAAACTATAACAGAAAAGTACACTTTAACCATGAAGTTGATTTTGTGGTGTTTCTTGTGTGCTTCTAAAAGACAGAAGGAGTGAGCTAGAGTAGTTAAATGGAGCCATTTAACTGTCGGATAGTGCCGTTATTCACGCTTCCTTTGTTCGGAGTGAGCAATTAGGCACGCAATGGCGTCAACACCCAGGCCCACCTGGGTCGCGGGCCCTGCACCGCACCACACTAGTTCTGCTCCTGATTTTGGTTAAATGCTGAATAATGATGCCTTCAAGCATTTTATACAAAGCTTTTATTTCTCTCCCAGTGTTTATATGGTATAATCATATGTCATGCCACTAAATGGGAAAATCAGTCATCCATCAGCTGTCCATCCAATTTAGCAGATGCAGTATTTAAAACCAAAATTACGAATTTTTTTTTTGTGTAAATCCATGACTTTTTCAACATTATCCCCAATCCTGAATAGGCACATACTGGAGATGTCACATAGCCAAGGTGATTCAACACGAGTTGTGTCAAATGACAGGGAAGACGTATTACAGAAAACTTGCGTAATCTACAGTAATACAGGAGTGTACCTTAACTCGCTAAGTGGCAAGCTTTTAAGAGCTGGCCTCTACCAGGAAGTGCCAAATGTTTTGACATCTTAATCACTGTTTTTATCTTTATAGGCATTTTACACAAACTGTAGGCAGTGAGTCATAAGATTGCCAGAATTATTGTTTTCTGTGAGGAAAGGATGACTGTAAAGACATTTATTTCGAGGCAGATAGACATAAACTCTGTCAGCATGTTGTTTTATAACCACTCTACAGACAGACTCGTTCATTCCCTTGGTAATTTTATGACCGTGCCATTAGAGAGTCTTTCGAAAAAGAAGAACGTCTATGATCACAAACGTCCTTCCACCTTCAGGATCTGATGCCGCTCCCATTAGAATGTACATTAGCACAGAGAATTAGAGGTTTGTTATTAATTGAAATGTTTTACTTCTCCACACCATCAACAATTATAACAATTAAATTTGATATGTGCCACGGAAACTAAATTAACACTAATACACTTGGCATATTTGGCATTCCCAAAGCAAATGCATTAATCTTTGTTTACATTCAGGATGTTTCTCAAACCTTGTAGTTATGGTGGGGAAAAAAAAGAAAATTTGCAAAATTCGTTGAAGTATGGTAATTGTAATTGTCGGCGGATGTTCCAATAACACATTAATGCATTTGATTTGGAAATGCCAACTATGCCAGATGTATTAGTGTTCATTTAGTTTCCATGGCACATAGCAAATTAAGTTCTTGAGAGGCACATGGATTCTTGAATAGCCAAGCATCAGATATTCACCAGTAATGAAAATTGCACAGTATATATTATACAGTACTGTACAAAAGTCTTAGGCTCCATTAAATAATTATTAAACATTTTGTGTCTACTGAATTAGTGTGTCAGTAGACAGAAAAAATTGATTTCCAAATGTTTTCTTCCAGTGATTCAGTGTTACAGAGAATGGTTAAATAATTGACTATATTAAGTAATAGTGCTACTTATACAAACATATAGTGTGCAGTGTTAAGTGGATGGTGTATGTGTGTGTGTTTAGACACAGCATGATTTTAACCCATCCATCCATTTCCTGTACCGCTTATCCTACACGAGGACACAGGGAGCCTGGAGCCTATCCCAGGGGACTCAGGGGCACAAGGCAGGCAACCCCCTGGACGTGGTGCCAACCCATACACTCACACACCCATGGACACACTATGGACAACTTAGAGATGCCAATCAGCCTGCATGGTTGTAACCACTATTGTGAATTTATTAAGTAAAAAAATTAAACAAGTGTTCCATCAGTTGCCTAAATCTTTGTATTTAAGGACTTATTCATTGTTCAGGGATTCCCTGTGATTCAAACACACCCCACCAAGCTTACGCAAAAGCCTATTTCTGCTGGAGCATCGCATACCTTGCATACCTGATAAAGTGTAAAGTAAAAGTTTATCGTGTCTTTCCAGTAGCACTGGTATGACACATTTTTAAGGCTTGTCATGCTATTAAGGCTTTGGTCTATACTTAATATGCCCAAGAAAAGTGAAATTCTAATAACAGTTTTAGGAGCACTCTTGGGTTAACAGTGTATAGGAACACGTTGTTATTATTAGACAACCTTTTCATTTATTCACTCATCTTCAGTAACAAACACTGAGCATGAGGCATGAAGACAGCCTGGTTGGAGCACCAGTCCATCGCGGATTTAACAGTCCTGTCATTGATCTATCTGAGCAGTAGGCTTAGAGTGAATGAAAAACTTGAGTATGTTTACCCATAAAGGCCTGACTGACAGAATGGTCCGAATGATCATTTCTTCTTCAGAACGTACACAATGCAGAAAAATGGATTACAGATATAGATCATTATACAGTAATACATTGCAAATCGATTTTTACAATAAATCAATCAGAGTGGCACGGTGGTGCAACAGGTGGTTTCACCACCTCGAGGGATCCCTGTTTCTATCCTGAGCTCGGGTTATTGTCTACATGGACTGTTCCTGTATCCATGCGGATTTCCCCTGGGTTCTCCAGGTTCCTCCCACCTCCCAAAATCATGCAAGTAGCCGGATAGGCTACTCTAAATTGCTCCTAGGTGTTAATGTGTGTGTGTGTGTGTGTGACTTGGCTTGGATAAACTGGGTACTGAAGATAAATGAATGAAATTTAAATAAATTAAAAACTTAAAGGAACCACTACCTGTCCTCATTCATACCTTTCTTTAAAAGCTGCCCACTCATCGTTGTTCATTTCGACAGTGGTTAATTGTAATTTTTCATATAATTAGATTTTATTAGCACTATTTAATTACTCATTTCCTTGGCCTATTTGTATCCTCATCTCGCTCCCTGTACTGTAATGAAAGTGATTAATTGGGATTCTGATGAACCACAGCTGACCTATCCAGCTTAGCATATGTATTGGCCACCAAAGGTGTGTGTGTGTGTGTGTGTGGGCATGTTTGTATATCTTGGTGGGGACCAAACGTCCCTAAGGATACGAGTACCTGCCATCTCGTGGAGACATGTGGCTGGTCCCCAGGAGGAAGCATTTCTTTTCTTTTCTTTTTTTTTTTTTTTTTAAAGAGCTTCCTTGGTTACTGAAGTTAATGATAGCTGCATTATTATTAATGTCCGTGGAAGGTCCACACAGGGATACTAAGACAAACTTAGTCTTATGTGTGTATGTGTGTGTGTGATTGACAAGCCTTCCCTTTAGTTAGTACCTTGCTCAAGCGAGGCTGCCTGTTCATTGATCGGTGTATTTCTGTCCTCCTCTCCTCCTGACCCATCTGATCTGTTTAATAAACACTCTGTAGTTCTCCTCACTCTCTACACACAAGTAGGTATCAGTGAACCTTCATCCCGTATTATATCTAGTCTTATTTGTACTTGCATATTCTTTGGCGTTACGAATATCTTTCTAACTACGAATGTTAGCTATATGGATTTTTAATAGCACTTATAATTATGGTGTCATGCTGTTAAAAGAGAACTTGGTGAGCTGATACAGTATAAGTTCTTTACTGCACTAATTTTCAGTGCTGAGCGTCACTGTCACAAGAAATAAAACGGTGACATTTGTATGAATTATTCAAGGCTTTCTTGACAGCTGAGCACAGACAGCTGAAATTGACACTTTTTGTTTTTTGAAAAAGTTTTAGGTCCTGCATTCATACCAACTTTAATTGATCCCGTAGTTGTTGTAGTTTGTCCTGAATTAACTTTTATCTCTATTCCTTTAAGAGCCAATCAATCAAGCGTGGCACTTCAGTAATTACTTACTGACTAACAGCACACTGTCGATAGGTTTTCTTAAGTAATCAAAAACTGCATTGTTGAGTCTGCATCCCAGCTGCTGATTATTGACGTTTCATCAATAACATCAGACCTTGCTTTGCAGCTTGCCAACAGTACGTTGTCCACGAAGGATGAGGCTCATGGAAGAGGAGATTTGGAACGGGCGAGGGATTCCTCGGAGGTACCTGAGAAGTGTATGCCAAGCTCAACACTTGTGATGAATCAGGCCAGGGAACACAGCAATCCATTGCCAAGAGGATCTCTATAACGTGTCCCCACCTATGTAAAGCCCACGCAGGGTGAAAATGGAAATGAATGATACTCACATTTAAGCGTTCACACAGAATGAGTTAGGCAGAAAGAAAGAAATGTAACAAGGTGACCCCTAACATTGTGAAATCACACAGTGAAACCTCCAAAGATGACAATAGAGGGTCTTCCAGAATTGTGTCATTTCTGTTCTGCCTTTAGAAAAAAAAAAAAGTTCAGCATGAAATGAGATTATCCTAATACAGTTCAATTTCGTTGTTACTTGGAAATGTGATTTAATGTAATCTTTCTGTTACGTGAACAAGAAATGCATGTCACTTTTTAATTATTATTGCTGTGCATTTATTAGAGGTTCAGAGGAAACTGTTTTGTACCATTTGCTTTCTACTGCCTTTTTTTTCTACCATCTGATTTCTTCTGCTTTTATTTCTACACCACAACTATTTAGTCCTTTATTGCACTGTTCTCCAAATATGTCCTTAGGGCCCCCAAATGGTCAACAGTTTGCTCTCTCACAGATCCTTAAACACCTGTAGCAAGGATGGAGTGCTCTTGAGAGCTTTGTTTGCGTGCTTGGAGCTGGCACAGAGAAAAATGTGGACCATTTAATGGAAGTCCTAAGAACCAATTTGAGAAGGATTGCATTATTGCATAAAGCTAAAGTACTTATAGAAGGACACCCTGCACAAAATTGTATGTATTTTATAAATCCTTACCTTCAAGCATTGTTCTATGGTATGTGTAAATTTTTTGTGCTCTACTTTGACATAAATATAAATGAAATAAATGAATAATAAATAAACGAAATATATACACACAGTATATATATATGCTGTTAAATGAAATCCCAAAAACATCTATCCCATTCAGAAGTGTTAGTCCTCCTTGTGATATTTTTAGATTTTTATCCATGCTTACTATAGCTTCAAGATTTCTTTGTGCATTTGTAAAAAAAAGGATCTACTTTCACTAGCTTTCTACTTTTGCTAGTATATATTCAGCTTGTATTTGCACAGGTTTTTTCTTGTAAAGATGAGCACACCCGGTGAAATCTCATTTTGCACCAGTGTGTAGCATGTCTTTCCAATGTCATTACATCATTTTATAACCGAGTACCACAACTGACAGATCCAACAGCCTATTAAGCACACTGGCTTTTGTTTTTGGACTCGGATTCCTGACTCGACTGCGTGTTCCACAAAAGTAAAGCTGACAGGTTCTGTGTAAACCACTTAGTTTTCAAATAGCATGGCATCACACATTCTCAAAGAGCCCTGATTGCTTTGCTATCAAAGTGAATTTTCAAGTGGGGAGAAGACTACCTGTCTGCCAAAATTCAGGCCCATCAGTTCCCAGCAGCGAACACAATGGACCCAATTACTCTGATATTTGTAGTACCTGCAGATTTGGAGATTTGAGACTCAATGGATTCCATGCCTGACAGATTAGCTTCCAAATGCTGCAACCTCATTATACCCAATACTCAATACTGCAATGCTGCAATACTCATTTATACCCAAAGCTAACTTTGACTTTGACAGGCTTATGCTAATTAAATGTTTGTTTTGGGCATCCTATTGCTGTAAGCCTTATAAGATGTTGAGCCTTATAAGCTCAATTTTCCTCCATGGTTCTTTGCAATCATCTGCTTGGCGGTCAAATTCAGCTTTAGCCTACGAGTCAACATTATTAATTTGGTCTCATACAAATGTGTCATAAGTGTTAGAATTGTCATTCTAAGGGTACTGAGGTGCTTATGATCCTTTATTCCAGTTGAACTGTAAGAAGCTATAAGAAGATCTCAACCAGTCACTGAAAGATCTGTGAGGACGTGTGCATCTTTGAACAGTCATGCTGCATTGCTGAGTGCTTGAGGATGGCAGAGAATTGAGGATGGCAGAGACTCCTAAGTGTTTGAAGCTTTTCCTTGCAGCCATGATTCAGCCAATTGTGCCCTAGGCTATAAACTGCATGTAGCATGTAACAGTACATCTTACCTCTGCAATACTAAGCAGCACTGTACTGGTCTGTGTGTCAGTATACCCCAGTAAAACAAATAATGCTAATACACCAAAAAAAAGAAAAGAAAAAGAAAAGAAAAAAAATTAGCAAGAATGAAATACTGTAGCTCTCTCCTGGCTCTATCAATCTTGGTTCCATTTATGAGCTTGTTATCAGGCTCTGTATTGGGTGTAGCAGATTTTTTTGTACACCTAGACATGTGTTAGTTTGAATTTTACATCAAACATTTTGAATCATTAATTTTCCTTGATGTGATTTTCCCTGTTTCAAACAGGTAAACAAGCAAATGGTGGCACTGGAGGTCTCAGGAGTGCATTTGTTTAATTCTTGCTAATGTTCTGAACAATTACTTCTTGTTAAGACCATTAAAAGCTTAATATTTTGCCTTTTTTTTTGCCCAGGAGTGTACAGTGCCTTGCATTCACATATTCACAACCATATCCCAGGAATATATGGTACTGCTACAACCTGCAACTGCAATGGACTTAACTGAGATTATAAAACAGCCCATAATACAGAAATGTGTGTGTGTGTGTGTGTGTGGATGGGGGGGTTACTGGTGGTGGCATGCGCATGGCGGAGTTGTTGAACTAGTGTTAGTGTCATTACTGGTGATCATTAGTATTAGCCATCAAACGTCACATAATTAGTTCAATAGAGTCCATCTGTGTGCAATTAAGGTTTCCCAAATACACCTGTTTCTGGAAGGTCCCAGAGTGTGTACCTAAACAAACAGTACTATGAAAGCCAAGGAGCTAATTAAAGCAATGAAACGTAATTCACTGAAAAACATACCACATGGATCATTTTATACTCTCAGTAAAAGGGTACCAAACTGTACCTTTCCTTGTTACTGGTGTGGTACCCTCAATTACATTTCTTGTACCTTTATTGTATATCTTACCTGGAATAGTGCACATAATGTATCTTTAAAGTATATAATAGGGTCCAATTATGTACCATAAATCATTTTTAAAGCTACATTGCATTCACATTGCTATGTAAAAGATACACAATGATACAACCCTTGAGGGTACCACTCCAGTGACAAAGAAATGTGGTTTAGTACTTTTTTAGTACTATCTTCTTCCCTTGTAGTTCTTCTTTCTGGTCACAGATGCAAGGTTTGGTTGTATCATGAGATAATTAAATTTGTGGTTTTATTTACTTTAGTGGATTCATAGCAACATAGCATAGCAATAATATTGTCAGGTCCACACAGCCCACAAACTCCATTTCCCAGAACACACTGGCCTTCAAACATGGCCGCCCCAGGCTACACTCCCCAGAACGCAACACTGTTCACCTGTTCCCAATTCCCCATGCTCACACTCACCCTTTAGAAAAAGGCTTTTATATCACAGCTTGTTTGCTCTGTATACCTCAACTTTGCCAAGCCTTATTTTGCTGTGTTTGGTCTGGTTTTCTGACTTTGTGTCTTGATTCTTGCATTTTGCCTCCCTAGTTAACTCTGTTTGTAGATTGCCTGACCTAAGCCTGATTTTTGACCTTTTGAATTTTGGATTTGTCTGCATTGCCTTCATTAACGCTGTTAACTGCAACTTCATCTGTCTACAGCCTACCTTTCCTGACAATTATGGGTTATTTTGTGTAAATTTATGATACATAAAATCCCAGTTAAGTCCATTTCAGTTCCAGGTTGTAACACTATAAAATGTAGAAAAGTTTAAGAATGTGAAGTTAAAGTGAACAAATTGCACACCATAATGCTTCTCAGCTTTCCTCAATTATATTAAAGATTTTTGCCAGTTCCTTGGAATCGGCCAATATGACAGCTGCTATGTGGACTTTTTCTCTTATATTTGCAATGCTGTGTTTTAGTGTTTCATTATTCATAGAGATTTTATTTGTTCAAAGAGGGAGTGACAGAGATGGATGGTGAGTTCTTATTAGAACGGAAAGGTCTTGGCTAATTATGTGTCTCCCTTAATAGAAAAGTAGCATTCTTGTTTAATGAAGCACAACCCTGATTAAAGCAGACAAATCAAAGCTCACAAAATAGCCCTTAAAGGGGGGTGGTGGCAAGATGAAGCTTTGGGTACACACTGTAGGAAGTGGACCACCTGACAACCTCAGATAGCTCATAAAAATCGCAGTGTGTGCTTTTGCATAAGCAAGAAGAAAATGAGGGGGAAGATGATACACGAACATTTCCAAACTGTCATTACAGTTTGGAACAGCAGTGAGCATTCAGGAATATTATGGTCACACGAAATGCCTGAGCGTGTGTGTATGACATGTTTATGCATGTAATACAGAATATACAGTATGCTTCCTTTCACATGAAGTGCAGTTGAACAGAAACAAAGTCACTGCTATCGATCATTCGTTGTAGAATGGAACTTAAATCACTGACCAACTTCTTGCACTGTAGTTCTTCTTTCTGGCCACGGATCAAATGTTTCATTCATTTCCATTTACTTAACAATAGTCATTGTCACAGAGCAGCTTTACAGAACTCTCGATGTAGATTTAGAAATCAAAGACATCTTTTGAAATCAAATCCAAATGAATTCAGTGTATGGCAAAAACAACAGAATTGGCCTTTACATTTGTAGGAATACAAACTTAAGAGTCACTGCTTTCCTATGTTTCCTATGTGTATAGCATCAGCTGAATAATTATGTTGAGCAAAGTTTCTAGTAGGAGGTTTCTACCAGTTCCTGCTCTCTTTATTGTGAGTCAAACGAGCAGGTAACTGAGACTATCACCTTTTGTCTGTGATGGCTCTTGGTGCCCCTGCCCCATTCTTTTAATTGGTGGCCATTGTTCATGATCATCAATGCCTGAGGTATGGACCTTTCTTTATCTCTATGATAAAGTGTCTGAGTGGTATAGTTAAGCTGATTGGATTAGAGATGGTGAAACACCAGAGTCTGGGGTGTACTCCAGAGTCTAACTGCGTACTTCCTTTGCATACTTTGTTTAAGGTTGTCACCTGAGAGCTTTTGTCTCCACCTCTAAGGACTACCCCCTAAAATATATATAAATCTACAATGTACAGATCCCTTGTTTAGACCTGATGAAACGTTCAGCCTCTTGTTCTTGAGATATCACACGAACGAGAATCTCAAACAGACACACTGACACACTGATGGATGGATAGAACGGATGGACCGATAGCAAAAATTGTAGATGAAAACGAGGCTTGAGCTTCTGACCATGAAGGTGTAAGTAACATCACTGTATGACAAATAAAAGGAAGGTATTGAAGGAAAACTATTTTTGACTTAGCTGTGACCTTGAACCTGTATGGAGCAAAATCTAATCAGTTCATGTGCTAGTTACAACGATAATTCCACACTCCGTTGCCGAGGCAAAAAAAACCAACAAAAAACATAATCATGCCTTTGTGAAAGTACTAGGAGATCTTTCATATTCAGCCTAGACTAATTCCCAGAACTGTAGGAGTTCAATAATAGTAGTATAGTTCAACAACAGTTGAATATAGTTCTCATTATCTTGAGAGTGGTAGATGGTCATGATAACCTGTGCCTTGGAATCTTGTATGTGATCGTCTGTCGCCCAGCAGTGTTTTGTATTTCGTCTTGCGAAAGAAATATACAAGTCAAAGTACCTGCCCAAACAAGCTTACAGGCAACACAAGATAGCCTGCATGGAAGTGATGGCTGCATTAACAATGAGACTCTCACATGACTCACCAACGATGCAACTCGCTCAAGGGAAAGAAACCAGTTGTGGGACCTAAATGTCATAATATGCTTTCAAATGGACGTAAAACTCAACACCCACCTGTATAATGCCTGCTGTTAAACAATACAGCCAATATTCTTACCATCTCTTATACCACTGCATAAGAAAGGTATAATGGAAGTACTACATTTTCTTAGAAGGAAAAAGACCACCTGTATAAAAAAGGTAACTTATGAAGACCAACATCTTATAGCTTAAGCTATAGCTTGGTTACCAAACCATGAAGGTATGTGTGTATTATCTCTCTTACGCAATTTCTCACTCACTTGTTGAGTGGATTACTGATTCTACTTTTACTCATTGCTGCGTACAACACAGAAAAACTGTAAATATGCAGAACTAATGTACCTCAGAATCAAGTGAACAAAAGTAAGACTAGTGTTTAAAGACATCCGTGATGAAACGAGAAAGGATAGAGAAGTGTGTGTGTATTCTCGATGCAACAAAATTCAAAATACACATCTCAGCTATTGAGTCGGCACCACTATGAAACAAAACACAACTGCAAATTGCCTAATTTGTAGCCAAATTTGACCAGTTGTCATTGCTTAAGCATTAA
This sequence comes from Pangasius djambal, assembly GCA_022985145.1. NCBI lineage: Eukaryota > Metazoa > Chordata > Actinopteri > Siluriformes > Pangasiidae > Pangasius > Pangasius djambal. The sequence goes on from CM040977.1 coordinate 26,246,449, forward strand.
AAGGTAATCCAGTCACGTTATTTGCGTATCTGAACCTTCGTAAACAAGACATTTTGTGTAACCTGGCCTTTGCGAATTTTACTTGAATACCCCTGCACTACAGCATGCTCGAATAAAAGTGTGTTCAAGTGCCATATAAATTATCATCAGGAACACATCTGATACATGATCAAATTAAATAAAACCTGAAATGATTACCTTTTCACTTTGAAGGTCTTAGAAGAAAATTCCTCTTGCTTACAGAGAAAAACTGTTGATTATTGTTTAATTACAATTTTAAATTTTTAATTATTATCTTTAGGACATAGATATTTCCTTTTAATGAACATTTTGTACATTTTTGCTTATCGAAATACTGAAAAATGAGATACACAATAGAGTTTCAATGATAATAATGTCTACAAACATGGACTATTGTAGTACAACTCAGTGTTTAGTGCTTTACCTCATAATAAAGGCCCTAATTATGTGCTTTGTCCACACTGCAACCACATTCCCATCATGTCACAACCTGCCACATACGCGTCATATTCACCTACAAGCCACCAGAGTAATCCCATTGTAAGCTGCATTTGTATTTAACTTTCAAGTTTTTCCGTCTCAGAACGTCTCAAGAAGTGTGACATGGCGTGAAAAACGTCGTTCGGTTATAGGGTTGTAGATAATAGACCAATGACTGTATCCTCGATTTTGATCAATTTTGATCTGTAAAATAAATAGAATCTGTCAAGTAGAGGACTATTTTGACCATAAGCAGTTAAAGTAATAACAATATGTCCATCTACTGTAACACGTATTCCTGCTCAGTAGTTTTAAGCTTTACGTGGTTGCCTGCAGTAGTTACAAACATGGACCAATCTGAAAGTCATGGCCATTTTCTGTTTAATATGTTTTGCTTCCTGTTACTCTTTGTTTTGTTTCCGGTCTACTTCATGGTCTATCCAGATCCTATCTTGGCCCTGCCTTGTCCACACCCACTGATTACCATTTGTACCTGTACCAAGTCTGGTCAGATTACAATGTTCACTTTTTCAGATTATTCAGTGTTTGTCTTCTTGAGAAATCACTTTTATTTTAAAAGTGCTTTTTGTTAAACGTTTGAGTGTTCCACTGCATTACTTAAAACTTTTTTTTTTCAGTATCCAGTTTGATTATTCAAACATATAGCCTAAAACATTGCATATAAAGCTCCCAGTAACACTACTTCCTACACATTCATACATTCTTTCAGTACAAAGAAAATAAATATCTAAAAAAAAGATGCTGTGTGCCACTGCATTTCATAACTACAATGTAATTTCACTGTGTTTTGTCAGAAAAATAGACAATTTTTTACAAATATATATATGATTAGACCTGATAAAGAGAAATAATCACTAGTTTCCAAGTGAACTCTGATCTGTTTTTTTGTACAAGGAGGAGGGAGGGGGTTGGGAAAAGATAAAGAAGGAAAGAGACACAGAGGTGTGGCTAAGCGAGGCTCAAACAGGTCTGTTGCCTGTGGCCAGGGAGAACGTTTCAGTTTTATGAAACTCCACCCGTTCTTACTCCCAGCACTTTTCAAGTTGTGACATCTCCGGTTCTTTTTTTTTCCTGCCGTCACTCGCCAGCAGTAAAGATTCATATTTCTTTTCAACATACTTTTAATCTCTATTAGAAATGGATTAGAAATGGATAGAAATTCATTACCAACACTCCAGAGGATTTTCCTGTAACTGACAGTACAAGTAAGTCATAAAAAAATAGGTTTGGTTACAGAAATGGCAAGTGAGTGACATATGATATTATGTATATATATATATATATATATATATATATATATATATATATATATATATATATGCTGCTAGTAATATTCCTTATATATGTCAATTTTCCACTTTCCATTTGGCCACTATTATTTGGCAGTTATCGTAGCTGAAGAACTTGAGGTCATTATCTTTTCAAGTTGACAGTTTAACATTAGGTATTACAGATGTTGTCAAGTGTTTATACAGACTATGACAGTTTTTTTTTTATTGTCTGTTTACCACATTGTTTAAGAAATTAACTTCAGTTGTAGTGAACAGTCATTGTCACTGAATGAATCTTTGCATTAAGAAACAATGACTCCTTGATGTGGACCAAGTAAAAGTTAGCGGCATTAAATCTCTTTACACAATGCAGGAAAACAGTGTGTAATAATATACTGTGGGGGCTGAACAGCTGGGCTAGCTAGTAGCGTCTAATCAGGGATGGCATAATTTACATAGTTTGCCCAGAGACTAAGAAGCAGAGTGTACTGTCTGGTCGACTTTTACGGCATTTAGTTTGGGGAAGTGTGCTGATCTCTACCTCTGCTTGTTTCAACTGCAGAGCTGTTTTTTTTTTAATCTCTTGTATCCAGAGCAGTATTCCATTAACCACCTTTGCTGGAACCTGGCTGAGCAAGTTTTCCATGTGTGCTGTGGCCATGGGGCAATAACAGGGAACCATGCCTTTAACAGTTGCCTTTTGTTTTTCTTTTGTATTTCTTGTGAAATGCACACCATCCCATTATTTTCCACGATGATTCAGTTTACATTAGAATGGAGAAACTTTTGTCATTTTACGCTTTCGGCAGAACAATAGTAATATGCTAATAAAGTCTTGTTTCATCTGTTACCGTGATGAAAAATAGAACATGAACACTGGAACATGTTCAAGATAAAGCCATAGAACTGTGGTGTGGTTTAAAATGAAAAAAAAAAATCTTTTTTTAAAGCATCTTCCATAAGACTGTATGCTTTCTTTCATCAGGTGGTGGCTATAGTCTGCCATTTTGAGGAGAGATGATCCAAGGCCTAGGCATAATGGAATCCAATCTATCTATGCTCTCATCCTTGAAAGAGGACTTCAGCCCTGAGGATTTCATCCTGCCACATTATAAGGAAGCTTATCGGTTAGCCATTGACTGTCTTGTCAGTGGTGGAAAACAAGTATATCAAGAATTCATCCAAGCTGAGAAAATCGCAAGCTTCCTTTCCGAGGATGAGATTGACTTCATAACACAGAATACAGAACAACTACCTGTCAGTGAAGACATAGAGGATGTAGACAGTCCCAGGGATGAGGAGGCCTCCACAGGGACATACTGGCCCACACATTCCGATGCTCCTCCTCCAGACTTGGATCTCGGTTGGCCAGAGGTCATGCACAACAGACTCCAGACCAACATAGACCTGCTTTACCATCCACCCAGGTTAAACAGCCCCACCATCAAGGAGGTATTGAGGAAAAATATCCAAGACGCTAGACAGGTAATGACGGCGTGACACAGAGGCACAGTCTGCTTGCCTAAACAAGTGTCTTTGTCTTTTGTGGCATTTCAGCTAAGATGTATATGAGCAGTGACTCATGACCATAGATTTTGTTGGGAAAGGACGACGTTAAATAATAACATAGCCTCACACAAAATTAAGTCAAGGGGCTATAACATTTGACTTATGCTATAGGCTACTATTTTTTCTTTTTTTTTTCCCCTCAACCTTTGCATACAAAACAAGGTCACCATGGTGCACAAGCGTTTTTGATGTACGGGCATTATCCGCTCCATAATCCTGCTTTCTCTGAAATATATTTCACAATAGAAATGATTTTGTACACCACAGCCTTCGCTTACTCTTTGCATTTGTTTGCACAAATGTATTGGATTGAATGCCAATTATTTGGTATAAACCATTTTGGCAGATTGCAGATTATTTCTAAACCAGCCACAACCATGGCAACTGCTGCTGCTCCTCCACTGAAAATATTCATAGAGAGAGAGTATTGGGCAGCATGAGTCCTGCCCCAAAGGCCATCTATTAGCACTTGTTGTTCCCAATTTTTAACCATTAGGTGCGATAATAACTCTATGGAGCTAAATGGGGCACTGAAGAAATCAAGGTAACATCTGTCAAATAGTTAGTCATGTTTATCCAATTTAGTACACTCATCATAAGTTTTCTTATGGCTGCATATAGCGTGATGTCATTTTATGATTTTTAATGTTATTTTAATGTGTGCATGTGTGTTTGTTTGTGGTACGTGTAGCTCTACAGACATATCTTCAAATCTTTAAACTAATAGGGAATGTTAGGACAGGCTCTCGAGCACTTTTCAAAAAAAAAGCTGCAGCAAACAAACAAGCTGCAGCACTTGTTGTCAAGACATTAGCAAAGATGTGAAGAGAGGTCACAAGATGTATGAAACTTTTGGGTACTGAATTGTTTGGACTGCAGCTGATCAATTTGGCTGACAAGATATTGATGTCATGTCTACTTTTGTTCTCTGAGCACAAAAATTCTATGCTAACATGCCAAAGTGGCCAAAGTGCTACTTTTATCTGAGTTTCTCCAACAACAGCAACAACAACAACAACAAAATAACAGTCAGTGTTGCTAACTACATCCAACTGTGTCCAAAACAGCAATTGCTGCTTTTACCTCATCTGGCCTCCTGGAGTATTTGATGTTAACATCCTGTGTGGAATTTGGACTGTTAGCTGATTTAAAACATTTAGCAGATGCATTCATGAAAATGGCTGCTCTGGGCATGCCAAAAAGGCTGCAGAAAGGGTTAGAGTAAAATTATGTCAATCAGAGTCTTACTTCCACGTTTTCAATTTAAATAATAACCAAAGGCACCGTGACATTTAAGTCATACTCTGGTTAATTCATTTTCACCTAGTTAATTTAAGAAAGATGCATTATATTGCATAAATGCACCAAAGACACACCTGTTGCTGGACAAATAGTGTTTTCACGTGTCTTACTGACTGCCTGGGCAGCATGTTGCATTGTTAAACAACCTGAATTATGACAAGATCCCTGTTTGCCTTGTGAGAGAAGAGTCAACATACAACACTACATCTGACCTGTCTTATCACCTTGGAAATTTACATATAAGCATTAGCTTCTGAATTAAATCAGTCTAAATGACTTCTAATGCCATTATTGCGAGGCCTTTAAATATGACCAGACATAAATCAGTAGACGTGATCAATCGGTAGAAGCCACTCACATTAGTTTCACCTAAAATTTACTAAACATACTCAGCTCAGACAAAGTTAATAAATTACGCAATGAATAGTTCATCCGTCCACACCCTTTCCTAAGCTATCTGGGTGTGACTGAAAGAACCCTGCCTGACAACATATGCCTACAGATTTTTTTTGGGCAGTGCTACCGGGGCGTGAGCAATGTTTTTTTTCTCAGCACTCAATGGTAAAAGACTAGGAATTGATTATTGTAATGCTTGGACTTCACTAGCCATTCAGTGGAATTTAAATGGTGGATGCAGCAGATGTGCTGATGAAGAGTGCACCAAAAGTGTGAAGTCTCTTTCCCATGGCTTTGACTTAGTTCTTTGGCCTTATGGGAGTAGAACAAGAGCATGTGTTCATTGTATCCTTGCAATAAATAGCTTTTTAATGGCTGACATAATCTCCACATTACAGCACACCAGTTTCCAGAATGTGTTTTTAGGGACAGAGTGTATTCTGTTTCCAGTCATGTTATATATCGTTTTCAGTGTTCGTTAGGAAGAGATTGACTTCCATTGAACACATCTATCGGTCATACTCGGTCGCCTGTCACAGATGAGGAAATTGGGTAGAGAGCTCAAGTAGATATCCAACACTGTCGCACACTCGCCAATTCAGAAAAATCTGCAGGACTCAATTCAGAAAATAAATATGTAAAGTTATGTTTGAGGTTAACGTCTTTACCTTTTCTGGTGACTTAATGCATATGAAATTCTTATGACCTTCTCATGAGATAAGGTTGAGATATCATGCAGGATCATGGGCTACAGTGGAAATATGTAAACAACAGGGTAGCAAAACACTGACGGTGGAACTGCACCGAAGCTAAAATACGAGATGGATAACATCCTGATCAACGGTCATTCACCAGAAACTAACATCCTGAGAATAGGACATAAACATGGAAATACGAACAGGAAAGGCGGTTTATTAGATCATTATGTGATTAATTTTGACAGGCAAAGAAGTGAAACCTAAATAAATAAAGACTGATTTGACTGAACCGACATAGAACGTGGAAAGTGAATATGTATGTAGGGAGCATCGTTTCTTGATGCTAAACTGACCTAATGAATCTAATAAGGCATGTTATTAGACTCTGTTTAAAAGGATCCTTAGAAATGTGGTTCCCTTCAACTGAGAAAGGAACATTGTACAAAGCGTGAGCTTAATAATTAAAACTATATACAGATTCTGGAGTCCTTGCTTCTGTTTTTCAGTAATTATCAGGAGGCACAACAAGCTGCAGATTAACAACCAGCTGCTGGTACTGATAATCAGCTTTAAAAGAATGAAATATGTAAAAATATTTTCCCCTTGTGCCTTATTGCTTTTGAACTGGTACTAATCATTTTGGTAGTCAAATTAACACCAGTGAAAATGCATCTGTACTGTCAAACAATGAATGGTTGGTAATAAATTGCCAGAAGCAAGCGAATTTTGTGGAACCAGTTTAAGTGACATTCAGTACAAACATTAGTTAACTGATATACTATGCATATTATGGAGTATCCACATTATGAAGTAATTAAACTGTTATCATTTGCTGTCATTTTTTGAAGATTGCATGCCTATGTTCAGACGAATATTGGTCCTTGTCTCCGAATATAGCAATTGAAAAAATACATGACGGACGAGCTGTTATAGAAAAATAATCAGCATTGGGGTGATGTGATGCCACAAGATTTACTACTACTACTATTTGTATTTTTTTTTTTTTTAATAAAATGTCTTATTACTCTTTCTAAACTACTGTCCAAGCTGTGCTATTATAGAAAATTAATCAATGCTGTCTGAAAAATGAAAATTGAGGATTCAGCAGGATACAGCAGTGCTGTGATGTTGTATAATTTCACAACATTCAGGGTTTATTACTATTATAACCAAGGAACCATAACAGAATAGTTTCATGTTAGATTTTTCTCAAATTCAATATATCTACTTCTACGTTCGTTGAAGATAAGGCACCTGTACAACTTGGCATTAGCTTTAAAGTTGTTTTTTTTCCCCCAAAATAAAGTTATTAAATATAATCATATTTATATAACTATAACTATATATATAAAGTTTAACGAAAATATCGCATTAACTGTTGATTCTTTTTACAGAGTCCCTCCATTTTCACAGGCTCAAAAGTAATTGGACAAACTAACAATCATAAATATTAGGATTAATTTTAATACTTGGATGCAAATCTGAAGTCTGAAACCCATGGACCTCACCAAATGCTGAGTTTCCTCCTTGAGATGCTTTGCCAGGCCTTTACTTCAACCACCTTTTTTTTTTTTTTTTTTTTTAGCAAAGTCTAATCTGGCCTTTCTGTTCTTGAGTGTTACCAGTGGTTTGCATCTTGACTTAAACCGTCTGTATTTACATTCATGAAGGCGTCTCTTGATTGTAGACTTTGACAATGATACGCCCACCTTCTCCAGAGTAGTCTTGACTTGGCTAGATGTTGTGAAGGGGTTTTTCTTGAACAAGGGAAGAATTCTGCAATCATCCACTTTAGTTGTCTCCCTTGGTCTGAGCTCGCCAGTGCATTCTTTCTTTTTAAGAATGTGCCAAATTGTTGATTTGGCCACTTCTAAAGTTTCTGCTGTCTCTCCGATAGGTCTGAATTGTTTTTTTCAGCCTGATGATGACTCCTTCACTTGCATCGAAACCCCTTTGGACTGCATATTGAGAGTTCCCATGAACAGCTACCAAATGCAAATTCAACACTTGTAATCAACTCCATACCTTTTATCTCCTTAACTTGTCATGACATAATGAGGAAACAGGCCATATCTGGCCATGAAACTGCTTATCAGTCTATTGTCCAATTACTTTTGAGCCTGTGAAAATGGAGGGACTCTGTAAAAAATGGCTGTAATTCCTAAAAGGTTAATGCATGTTAATTTTTGTTAAACCCCTTGAAATAAAGCTGAAAGTCTACACTTCAATCCCATCTTGATTGCTTCATTTCAAGCTTCAAAATTGTGGTGGCGTGCAGAAGCAAAATTATGAAAATTGATTGTGTCACTGTCCAAATTGTCCAAATACTTATGGATCTGACTATATATATATATATATATATATATATATATATATATATATATATATGGTTAGATTTTGCAATGACTAATACTTTCTATGACCTAGATTCTGAAAACATGTGAAATACCACAGGGTGTGGTGCTGTAAAGCGTGCTTACCAACTCATCAACTTGTACTTGTTGAAGCTTGAAGTAATGCTGGAATTCCGGCAAATACAAGGTCTGATTAAAATGGCAAGCGTCTCCTTGAAAGTTATGACCTTAATCTACACGACCTACCTCAATATTACGATGCTGGCTGTGAGGATATGTACATTGTTGCTTGGCAGATTCATGATGCTTCTATTGGGATAGTAGGAGCTTTCATGTACAGTCTGCACATGTGCAATTTCAATGCCCTGTAGTGCAACTGTGAGGCCCTATGGATCACATCTTTGCTTATAAACTTGAGGAAGTTCCCTTCGAAACATCTGCTTTTACCTTTCTCGGTTCCGAGTAATTTTCCACGCCATTAATGATTAACAGGTCAATGAGGCAGCACTGACGGGTTGCACTGCATGTACAGAAAATGTCCAGTAATTGTGCACGTTTGATACATTTTCATCTGTCTTGTTCTCGTACAGGTCATTGCAGTTGCCATGGATGTGTTCACTGATGTAGACATTTTTAAAGAGGTAGTCGACGCATCTATCAGAGGTGTTCCAGTGTATATCCTTCTGGATCACATTCATTTCAAAGACTTTCTCACTATGACTGCAAACCTTGACATCCAAATTCAAAGACTCAGGGTGAGTGACCTTTCTTTTTTTTCTTCTTCTTTCCACTCATTGATAATGCAGACATGCTATTTAGGAATAACTGATCAGTTTCATGTAAGATTTTCACTGTCTCAACTGTCATTCATAATTCCCCATTTGTTTCACACTTTTCAAGCTTTCTCATTTAAAAGAAGCTCAAATGCAAAAAAAAAAAAGAAAAGAAAGAGCTGTGTTTGTCCTCGTCACGTTCTATGCTGGACCTTTAATTATTGTCTTAGATAAGCTTCACAGAAATGCTGCAGGTCAGATTTTCTTGCATACGAGAACAAAAGCAACATCACATTACCATTTCTTTTTAAGTGGCAGACTTAAAAAAATCCTTCTCCTCTCTAGTTGAATGATAAAAATGTCACTCGAATTGCTTGAAATTGTTGCCTCTTGTCCTTTACCTTGAGATAGTAGTATTATTTACTAGTGGGCCGAAGTAAAGTTTACTTTCCCACCACTTCTGTTAAATGACTTCCTTCCTACCTTCCATGTCTGTTTTGGATAATACAGGTCATTTTAAATCCTCATAGGAAGCTCTTATCATGTTTGGATGTGTTATTTGAATATAGAATTATGGCATTAATGAAATGATTGATTATGTCAGGTTGATCACTTCATACGCAACACCTAATGAAATTTAAGAATCTGCTCATGTAGAGCCAACGTGAAAGTCTTCCGGGATTATACGGTCATTATACGGTCATTGAACACCTGCACATTCATGCAGTTATTCAATCAGCCAATCATGCGGCAGCAACACAGTTCTTAAAATTGCTAAAACTATACAGCTGAAGATTGGAAACCACCAGGCAATGATTTTTCCAATCTTCAACTGGTCTTCTGGTATCGTAGTCCAGCTGCCTCAAGGTTCAACATGTTGTGCAATTCTGAGATGCTTTTTTCTGCTCACCATGGTTGTAAAGATTTGTTATTTGTATGACCATAGCCTTCCTGTCAGCTCAAACCAGTCTGGCAATTGTCCTCTCATCAACAAGGCATTTCTGCCCACAGAACTTCCACTCACTCTGTGTAAACTCTAGAGACTGAAATCCCTGAAGATCAGGAGCTATGACATACTCTGACAGCCTATCTGGCACTAACTACTATGCCAAGGTCAAAGTCACTGAGATCACTTTTTGCCCCTATTCTGATATTTGATGTGAACATTAACTGAAGCTCTTGACCTGTATCTGCCTGATTTTATGCGTTGCCCTGCTGTTACATAATTGTACAGCTGTTCCTAATAAAGTGGCTAGTGAGTGTAAGTGGACCAACCTAATTTCTTGGTTCATTAGAGAAAACTTACTTTTGCCTTGTGTACAGAACATGAGGGTGCGCACAGTGCAAGGCCAGGAGTATGTCTGCAAATCAGGAGCCAAATTCCATGGAGGCATGGGACAGAAATTTCTCCTAGTCGATTGCCAAACAGTGTTTTTTGGATCATACAGGTAAGTTAGTACATACCGTCATCCTAAAAAAAATGACACACTACATATACAATTAATAAAGCTTAAATATGTCAAGAATAATGAATGAAACCTGTGGTTAGAAAATGAAAAAAACTGAGATTATTGAATGGAGACTAAATTATATACAGTAAAACACTAAACCTATTTCACCCAGAATATATTATGAAGACTGCATTATCATTTCTGTTTAAGGTATCTTTAACAGTTTAGTTTGAATAGCACGTTAACAGCCTGTAGCAAATTGTAAATTTTGTAAGAATATCAGTTAAAATAACATGTGAGTGCATCCACAAGTGTTTAGTGAGCTGTGCTAAAACTGGTTTACTACATCTTGCTAAATAATTACATGAATTTTCACGGAAAACAAGATCACACATAGAGATGGTCATTACATTAGCTAGGCACTACATGGAGACTATGGCGACTAGCGGAATACATAATGATTGATCAACATGCAGTGATTTAGGAGGGAAATAAAAAATGTGAACGGAGTGCAATATTTCATATTTCTTGTATTTCCTACATTCATTTTCCAGTGTACTAATTTGTAATTATCTAGGGTAATATGTGCATAAACTAGATCATTAAACTAGATATACACACACTCCAAAATGGTACCAGCTTGGCAACATCACTTGCATTTTTTAGAATCAGACATTCAAATTTCTCATGTTTCATTCGGTTTGTTTTAAATGTAAAGTATTTCAATAATCTTCTTACACTGTCTTTCACAGTCTCATGTGGTCCTGTGAAAAGATCCACCTGAATATGGTTCAAGTCATAACCGGTGGGTTAGTGGAGTCCTATGATGAGGAGTTCCGGACTCTTTACGCCCGCTCCAAAATTCCAGTTGAGTTCCAGTCTCAGGAAGTCTTGCCAGAACGAAGGATCAATGGCAAAATTGAGAATTACTTTGGCCATCCCATCAGACCCTTTAAAAGGAAGGATAATTTGAGGCATACACTTGACTCTGTGTATCGACAAACCTGTGAAAGACAAGCAGGCCTTAGGAGCACGATGGAAGAGCTTCATATGCCTCACCATAGTAGATTTCTTCAAGATGCATTGGAGTTCAACAAGCGGCACAGCTATGCAGGGGAGCAACGGGAGCTCTCACACATCATTCAGCACCCCAGGTATGGCACCAGTAACTGGAATGTGGCAGAAGATATCATGCGTTATGGGGGGAACTACCCTGCTGTTATGGAGAACCCCTATGAAAGCTCCAGATTAAACTTCCTGAACAGGAGTGCTAACTTGCGCCAGTCCTACCATGGTCATGATAAACAGGTTCTCTCAATGCAGCAGAACTTGCCAAGTTTGGCAAAAACCTCCAAATCTTTTCTGCGCACATGGAGGATAGAATCCTACCTCAATAACAATGACACACCCATCGGAGAATCATACGATTATCTCGACCAATACGAGATAGAGAACAAACCTGTTCCTGCAATGCCCTCTCGTCTTAGGTCGTCGTTGGTTTTTAGGTCCATCATCCCAGAGGATTCAGAACCTAACAGTTATACAAATGATTCCTTATCATCTGTACGCCGTGAAGATAAATTTGGAATACAGCCAGGTGCAAAGTACTATTCCTCAACACAGTGGAACCAAACAGATTTAATGGACAATCGAGTCCAACCTGATGACTTTATGTTAAAGAGACGGAGTATACAGGTCCCAGACCACTCAGGGAACAGCTTAGGCTTTGGCTCAGGAAGAGATATAATATATGCCAGTCTTGGCAGAGCTAAAAGTCGATTTCAGGTTAAGGAGCATGAGCCCCTACAAGACAACTTGTACAAAAGGCATAGTGTAGCAGATCCTAGGCATAACACATATAATAGTAACAACAAAGAGACTTCTAGCCATATGTATGGACAGCTGTTGAGAAATCAAACAGAGAAAGGTCCAATAGTTGAGAATTCAAAAAGTGGAGGGTATTCCCAAAACCTCAAAGAGGACCAGAGATCCATCTCGCATTATGACGTCAAAAAGTCTGAAAGCAATGATGTGCAACGCGCTATTTGGCAAGAACCTCCCTCAAGAACCATGTCAGCAACAGTTCTAGAAGTGGAGGACATCAACCAGAACAAACCCAGTGCAATATCATCACCACGGTTCTTTAAAAAGAGCACTAAGAAAATAAAATCGCTCCTAAACATTCCAGAGAAGCGGGATAGCTCACCGAAAAGAAAGCACATTTCAAGCCTTAAAATAGGTGGCAGCTCTGACACCATTATTTCTGATGACAATGAACATAAAGCACAGCAGGACGAGAAACAGCAGAGCTCCACGTCCATTTCTATGAAATCCACTGACAGCAGCATGTTGAAAAGGACAAATGGGAGGATCTCTGGAAATCCCGCTGCTGTCTTGACCGGAGAATCATCTGCTCCTCGTTTTAGTACAGAGCAGCTCCACGGTGATGGGTCTGTGAGAACACCAGATCGGCTGTATTCCAAGAGTCAGGAGAGTAGAAGAAATTTGGCACAGAGCACCACCAGCCAGTGGCAGCGAGAGCAGGTTGGAGTGAATAGGGTGTACAGCCGTTTTGAGCCTCTTTGTTCCTTTGAGACTAAACGTACCTCTTCAGGACAGGGCACCGCTGCATCCTTAAATAAAACAGAGAGACAAAGAAGCTCTCTCATTACAAGAGGAAATACAAGTACTGATCAGAGCAACCATATAGCTCAACACACGCATGGTCATGAAAATAAATTAGGACGTTTCATACAGAGGGTTGGAAATTTAATAACCAAGAATAAGTAACTCAAGCTATACAGTATGTAGAAATAAGGGAAGAGCTGCTTCCTTGGACTTTTTAATTGGCACTTCATTAAACAAAGACTATTTGTTTTCAACTTCTGTCATTCAAAGCAGAGAGAACCCTATATGATCGATCTGCTACATTATTGCTTGGGGGAAAAACAATTCCTTTAACTGCACTGCAGAAGAAAGTAACTTACTTTAGTGATTATATATCAACTTCATCTTGGTCTAATTTGAAAATGAGTGCAATATGTTATATTGGACTACTCGTAGCATTGGGATTGAAACATGTACAATATGCACCTTCTCCTGCATATGTTCCTGCACTGCCCTCTTGTTTTAGGTCATCCCTGATTTTCAGGTCCAAAACACAAGAGGATCCAGAACCCAGTATTTATGTATTTCTGTAGCCATGACAATCAATTTGGAACACAATTAGATGCACAATACTACTCCTCAATGGAATCCAACAGAATTAGTCAATAGGCATGTTCAGCCTGATCAGTTTATATTAAACACACAATATAAACAAGTGATAATCCTTCAAGGACATCTGTTGATTCCACTGTTGTTACCTGAATTGTTTACATTTGTAATTAAAGGTATTTTTAGACAATGTTTTTACCTCAAAATGTGCAAAATGTTACGATACTTCTTCAGAATGTGGGCGGTGTTAACATAATGAAACTTCAGTCATGGGACATGTCAAGGGCTTTATACCAAACAATGACCTATTTGTGAATAGGAAAGCAAATTAAAGTTCATTGTGAGTTAAAACTGTGTGGTTTTGACCAAGCATAAGATATGGCAAAATACTTTCCACAATGCATGATATGTTTCTCAATATACTGTTTTGATAACTATGTGCTAACAAACTTTTCTTAGTATGAAAAAAGTTCAGGAAGAATTTGATTTAACACTTTTACAAACAACTACATTATTTAACAAGGAAAATACACTGAAGAAATAGAACAGATAAACAGTATGAAAACTGATTTTACATGATACTGTACAATGAGTAACCTGACGAAACCCACAATACTCAGAAAAGTATGTTATAATGTTATATACTGTATCATGATATTAATATTATAGCATCATATCATCCAGCCCTAAGCAATACTATGACACTGTGATGATCAATTGTGTAGCAGAGTAATGCACATTTAAACAGCATAACAGTGTATAAAGATGTACCTCATTCACAACCAGAAATATTTATAAAATTAATGTAATTTTTTATACAAAGTCCGCTCCACTGTAATGATTTGTCAGATAATTAACTTACACTACACAAAAGATAGAAATTGCATGAGTTTGTAACCTTTCTACAAGCAGGAGACTGAGTGCTTAGTTGCCTATATGATAAAAACAGCCTGTGCATACAGCTGAAGAATAAATGAAATTAAATATATGAAGGTTCAGGGGTAAGTGAGAAGCCACAGGAGATGAGGTAACCCCTACAACAAGCTTACAGTGATTCATTCTCATTCATAAAACTTTTTGCAGTTTTGCAGTGGTAGCATTTAACTGCATTCTTATGCAATGCATACTTTTTTCCTACAGGTCCTTTAAATTTCAAGACACACTAGACATATTCGTTCTTTAAGTCCCTTGGTAAGGTCATGTTTCAACCAAAATTTAGTCTCTTTGATGCTACCTCTCAACACTTGGAGGAAGGTTGTATTGGAACATTGTCACACACTATATCCAAATTAATCTACAGACCTAAACTGAATGCCAGTTTTGCCTTGAAACTCTCCTGACTTGCCGAGATAACAGGCAATGCTGTTTCAAATGTTTTGAGCTCTGTTCTTTTTCGCACATTATTTTAAATCAATTTACATCTAAACACAATAAATAAGTCATAGTCCTACTGATGCTAAGCCCCACTCTTGCAAAGAACTGTAGTGCCTTTCCTTTATTTTTTTATTTATTTATTTATTTTGGCTGTGTAATCTCCACAACCCCTGAAGTACGTGGGTTTGAGTGGGTCTTATTTCAACATGCTCCTTGTAATAAAATGAAAACAATTCTAATAAAAATAGCTGCTAACAGTGGCGGCTGGTGGTTTTTAAAATGACATATATTACGTTTGGTCTGAGTACGCTAAAGCGTTATGGAGATATAGCCTCATGACCATTTTGGCGTGCTCACTGGCAAATTCGTTTGTGCGTTATTCAAGAATGGTTTGGTGCATCAAAAAGCTTTTGATAAATTTTTGCCACCATGGTCTGAAGATGATCTGAGTCAAATTTGGTGAAGATCTGATGAACCGTCTAGGATGAGTTCGAAAAAGTGGGTTTTTCAGAAAATTCAAAATGGCGGAAAATCTATTCGGGCACAAATTGAAACCATGGCTTGTATATGACATGAGCCAAACGAAAAAAAGAATTTTGTTTCTAGCCCTAACAGTTCAAAAGTTATTAGCATAAACATGAGTGCAATTTTTGAGCTGTTGGTGGCGCTAGAGGGCTTGAGATAGCAACTCCAAACATTTCAGACTATCATAACATTTCCGTATCTGTGTGCCAAATTCCATAACTTTCCTATGTACAGTTCTGTGGGCTGCCATAGACATCAAGAGCAGAAGAAGAAGAAGAAGAAGAAGAAGAAGAAGAAGAAGACTAACAATTACAGTAGGTGCCTATGCACCTTCGGTTTTTGGCCCCTAATAACAAGCTATAGTAGCTGTGTAACTGTGGAACTATGGATTAGGTTACTGACCAACTGGTTACTGACCAACTGCTGTAGAGCTCTGAGCACTTTTTCTGACTGCTGCCAATATGTTTAAGTTTGAGATGTCATTCATGTTCATGTTTCAGTGATTGGCAGTTGTTTACAAGGTTCAATCCCTTGGAGAGGTCTCCCAATCATTATATGGAGAAGCCATGCTTCAGGGCTGCCTTAGGAGCCCATAGAAGCTGTGCTTCCCTGCACAGCTCTGCAGGCAGTGTGTTGGGGGTTCAAAGGAGATTTTCACACAGGCTGTGCTATCCACTGAAAACAGTTTGCATTAAATGAACAAACAGAGTGACATTGCAGTTAGCTACTTGATCATGTGAGTAACTAGAACATTGAATTTCACCAAGAGTGATGATTTATATGGACACATTTCTACATTTAATATAGAATTAGTTCATTGCCACATTTTAATGAGACATTTCTGTTTATAAATGAATATAAACTAAGGGACACTCAATACAACAGCACCATAATAGGCATTTTTATTTATTGTTTCTGGACATGTTTTTTTATCTTAGTGGGGACCAAATGAACATCTTACAGTGTAGACCTTCTAGGGATATTTGGCTGGTCCCCACAAGCCAGTCTTCTTTGAATGGTGGATACCTTCACCCCTGCTATGTGGAGGAGGTTGTTGATGTCACTGACTGCTGTTTTGTGGTTTTTTTCTTCTCTCAATGTTTCTGTTATTTCCTTGGCCATCCTGTTCAATATCTGGTTGTTAGTACGCCAGTGGTCTCTTCCTTTTTCAGGACATTCCAAATTGTGGATGATGGATTTTCCTTCATTTCTCTTCTTCAAAATGGCTTGCTTTTCTCCCATAGACAGCTCTCTGGTCTTCATGTTGGTTTATCCTTTTTCACAGCAAATGCAGTGTTCACAATTGAAACCCAGGGCACAAACCAAGAGTAGACTTTCAAAGAATTAATTGTTTAAACAATCAATCAAACAGGGCACACCTGTGCAACAAGAAACACCTGTCAGTCACATGTTCCAATATTTCTGATCACGTGAAAAATGGGTGGGTCCGAACAAAAGGTGCGAAGTTGTTTAACACATCTAGATGTAAATAGCAGGAAATGAAAGCTGAAATTCTGATCTATCATCTTATATTCATTTTCTGATCTCAAACCCAAATGTCTTCAGTATATAGCAAAAACAACAGAATTGGCCTTGCCATTCCAATATTTTCAGATGAGATTTTATTTTAAACTTAAATAAAAATTCATACAGTTACGAACTTAATTTACTGTAGAATGAACTTCATTTAAACATAGACATATCAATATGTAAAAGCTACCTAATGCAATAATCACTTTTTAGAGTACAGTGATTTTTACTAAAATGAATATATTTTTTAAAAAAAAAAAAAAATTCTACAAACATAACTCTTTTATCAATGTTTTAGTGTCTGTAAATGTTTGTGTAAGCCAAACCGAACTGAAAATTTCTGCTGGATTTACAGAAGTTTCGGAAACTCTGATTTTCTTCGTACATGGGTGCACATGTTGATAAATGGCCATTATCATTGATAAATGGTACAGCTGATTTGCATTTAGTGATGCCCAAAAACTCCATAAAAGGCAAAGCTAACAGAGTGGAAAATACAAAATGTTTGCCAAAAGAGAAGAATTTCTTCTTGCAGTGGAAGTGCTTTTGACTCACACATACAAGAACAGAAAAAAAGATTTGCCAGCATACCCAGCAGAGTCACAGCACCTGAAAGGGCCAAAATATGAAGAGAAACCAAGATTCTTCACTGATGCTGTCTTGGAAAAGCAGGAAGCTATGCTCAGTGAGGTGGAGGATACTCTGAAAGACATGAATACGAGTTTAAAGCAAATATGCCAATCACTGCAAAATGTGAAAAGCTGAAGTTAAACTATCTAAATTAAATGGATGGCTGAATTTCCCCCCACTAATGCCACAAACCTTTGCTTTACAGATGCATAATGAGGCATTGATGTGCAGATACCGCATCCTTACTAGTGTTTTCATTATGGATATGCAGCACACTAGGGAGTATATGGCTCACTCTAGATTGAGACATATACGATCAGTCACTTATATCTCTTTGAAACATGCCAGTAGCAAAAAATCCAAGCATCGTCGTAAAGTCGTAAAAAAGACTGGCAGCTAGAACCAATCTGGACATTTTCTGACGTCTCTTATCAACAAGGTGTTTCCACCCACAGAACTGTCTCTCACTCAATGTTTTTTGTTTTTTGCACCATCCTGTGTAAACTCTAGAGACTGTTGTGTTTGAAATTCCCAGGAGATCAGGAGATTTATGAAATACTCAAACAAGCCCATCTGGTACCAACATCCATGCCACTGTTAAAGTCACAGAGATCACACTTTTTCTTCAGTCTGATGTATGAACATTAACTGAAGCTCTTGACCTGTATCTGCATGGTTTTATGCATTGCATTGTTTGTACTGTTTGTACATATAGTGACAAACTAAATGCAGTTTCTTTTTTGGTGATGAACAAAACAGGTTTTATGTTTTTCAACTGAAGATTCAAACTGGGATTTTTTTTTCTTTCTGAAGGACAATATGACCACCCACCTTTGCAATGATATGCTATTTTAAGACATTTGGAAGCTGTGCTTAGAACACAGGCAGTCATGCAGCTATATAATATGTGACAGATTCAATAGTCCAGATCTCCTCACCAAATTCATCCCAAATGTCCTGCAGTGTTTAATACAATGTACATTTTCCCTTTGTCCATTAATCATTTGCCAAGCTGTGTTTTGTCTATAATGTATGTAGTCTCATATTGTTTGGGCAATCAAGTACGCATATTGACATACTAGCTGAATAGTTTAATGCTGGGTTTGCCAACCCTGGTCCTCAAGTTCCTCGTCTGACTCAATTTACTTTGGTAGATTACACCAAACTGCTGATCAATAATGTCTGCATGGTACAGATATAAACAAGGCACAGGAGCTTAGATTCACAAATTTCTTCAATAACAGAAATACGTAAACACAGCTTAGAGGTAACAGAGCCACACTTAAAGTGTTCTCCTTGTATCAGACATCAGTAGGCAGAATGATGGATACAGCAATAGTTTTCAAACAAGAAGCAATATAGCATAATTTACTGCAGCTTCATTACATATGCAATTTGAGTATGTCTTTCTTTGATTTAATTCAGTTTAAATTCAGTTTTATTTGCATAGCACTTTTAAACAATAGACAAAAGCTGCTTTGCAGAAATCTGGGTGTGGACTTAGGTCCCTAATGAACAAGCCATAGATGACAATAGCAAGGAAAAACTCACTGAGATGGCATGAGGAAGAAACCTTGAGAGGAACCAGACTCGAATGGGAGCCACTTCTCTTTTGGGTAATGCAGGATAGTGGAAATATGAATCATTAAACAATTATACACCAATCAGCCATAATATTAAAACTACTGGCAGGTGAAGTGAATAACATTGACTAACATTGGCACTGTCAAGGAGTGGGATATATTAGGCAGCAAGTGAAAAGTCAGTTCTTGAGGTTGATGTGTTGGAAGCAGGAAAAATGGGCAAGCTTAAGGATCTGAGCGACTTTGACAAAGGCCAAATTGTGATGGCTAGATGACTGGGTCAGAGCATCTCCAAAACGGCAAGTCTTGTGGGGTGTTCCCGGTATGCAATGTTTAGTACCTACCAAAAGTGGTCCAAAGAAGGACAAACAGTGAACCGGTGGTAGGGTCACGGGCGCACAAGGCTCACTGATGTGCGTAGGGAGCGAGGGCTAGCCCGTCTGATCCGACCCAACAGAAGAGAATGGGGCTGCATAGCCACAGATTGGTCAGAGTCCCCATGCTGACCACTGTCCACTGCTGAAAGCGCCTACAATGGGCGCTTTCAATTAAATTAGACAAATAATAGAAGTGGGGTGGGGGTCACAAGAATTTTGGGCCATTAAAATTTGGTCACTTGCCAAAAAGTTGAGAGCCCATGCAATAAACACTGATAGGCTTGATAGGTTGCACGTCCTTCAACACAGCCCTCCTTACATCCCAGTGATCAGGCTTCCTTCCAGTTCATTATGGTCTACAGCCGGTTCTGGGACTTGTCAGATGAACTGTCACGCTTAACTCCAGCCTCAGCAGGGTCCAAAATTGAGTGTTACAGCTTGCATCAGCCACTGACAAGCTCTAAACTAGCGGTGACAGTCACCCTGAAAATGGTGGCTACCCAACTGGGATTGGATTGTGGCATAAAATGGCAAATATAATAATTGTGGACATTCCTCCTCATTAGAACACTGTTCAAACATTTATTTCGCATCTTCAATACAGCAATATACATACACTGACCATCCTCCTTGTCTATAGAGTCAGTGGACTATTTAATGAAGCATAACTACACGTAGGTGTAAAATCCCTGTCTGTAGATCAGTTTAACTGTCAATCTGTGGAAGCAACCTTAAACTATAAAAAGATTATAAGGAGTAATTCATTTCTCCTACCACACTTTCTACATTTAGAACTCAACTATGAAACTAGAATGAATAATCAGTGAAAATAAAACTCTAGCTCTATAAATACTTGTAGAACAGTTCTGCCAGTGGAAGGGCTCTTGATAAATTGCATAATCAGATCTGTCAAGAACCAATCAGGATGGATTTACCCTAAATATAGGCACTGCTCTGCTCTTCAGAATTTTCTGAAGCAACAGCGGGCAACTAGGCCCCAGTGTTAGAAGGTTTACTCTCTGTCAAATAGATAATGGCCTGGTTGTGTCCAACACATAAAAACAGACATCAGGGCTGTTTGGAATAGAACGCACTTTGACAAAACAGAGCCAGATGGATCATTTTAGGTATCATTCTAACAGAATAGCATAAACAAATTCGAGTGGTCTGGGAGGTACAAGCGCCACTCTCTATAAAATAGATAATGGCCCAGTTCTCATGTCCAACACCTAAAAACTGACGATAAAATCCATAAACTACATAAAGCAGAATGAGTTGCATAATTTAGGTACCATCCTAGATACCAACAGTGCAGCATAAATAAATTTGAGTGATCTGTTTTAAATTGTGAGTGTGATCATTATACCAGGGTACTGTTTTTTTTTGTTTGTTTGTTTCTAAATTTTGCAACTTTATCTAGTGTGCAGCAAAACACTTACTCTATGCATTGTCACTTAATTGAGCTCCGTGGGGTTAGTGAGTGAACCAATCCAAATCAATAAATGCAGGAGATTTTAAATAAAGCTGGGTGCCATAGCATATATTATGATTAAGATGCTTTTTCAATGAGGTATTCAAATGAGGTCGTGATCAGAGATCACATATACATCATTTACATCAAATATCTGTTGTAATGAGTGCATCCTTTTCTATTCTGCTTGACCCCTACAGAGTCTAAAACTGGCACTAACACTGCGCTCAGAGGATCTTGTGGATAATCAAAATCAGTGGCAGTTCATCCATAGGGGTAGGTGGGGCAGAGACCAACCATATATATATATATATATATATCATTAAGAAAATTCCATTAAAAAAATGTTTAGTCTACATAAAGTCCTCATTCACAACTCCATACATTTTAAATTCCATTTAAATACTAATGACCTCTTTTGAGTGACCAACAGTTTAAATAATGTTGCTATTTGACAGAAATAATGTTCCATTGATTTCGTCATCTTCCTAGATGTTGTGCAATAGTGGCACAGCATGCTCAGCATCCCATTTTAGCTGGGTACAGTAGTTATTGCAACTAATGGACCAAAATGAGAACTACAACAAACACTAATAGTGGCCCATTGAGCAGGAATTACTCTGCCCCATGCTTGATCAATGAAAAAATCTTTTTTTTTACGGGTGGGGGAAGGGCAGTGGGCAGGAAAGTTAACGATATTACTCCTTCTCTGTTCATCTCGCACACTATGACAACAGCCACAGAAAACACACCTGCTGTACCAAACACGTTTGAATTTCTTTTTCAAAAAATCAATTTTAGCAAAACGAACACTGCCATCTTGAAAGGATATGATTAGCAAGTTTTAGCTACACTATTATCTAGCTAGTTATGTAACTACCAAGGTTGTTAAATGTGCCTTTTGTGTGCAATTATCAGCAACCAGGAACCATCATAACTGCCCCAACTGTTTAAAAAATTATGAAGTCTGATTGTAATAAATCTGTGATCAACAAAATTTCACATTTGAAAGATCATCTTTTTTATTCAGATCCTGTCAACTTCCTGTTAGGGGGTTACTCTAAACTAGATAGATTCACTAGATAGTAGCCTAAGTCAAGTGTCATTATTTTTAATGTTGTCCTTCCTGACCAAAATCTATGGCCACAAGGTGCTCCTGATCAAAATCAATATTGAAAAAATAAGAAAAATGAGTGCTTTTTCTGCTGAAATAAGTGACTATGTATTTTCAGATATGATGCCAATTGGCCTTTTCAATGAATCATGCCTAGGATGTCCACACTCTGATCTGACATGAACCATTTTTTTGTTTTGGCCTACTCTGAATCTTGCATCCATCCATTCACTGCTGTGGTTTCTAAAAATCCAAATTTGTGGGAATAGGGTGATGGATATGTTATGTTTGAGAATGACTTGGTCTTTTGAGGGAGTCATTAGAGTTGGGCTAAGCATTCAATCAGCTGGGTCAAGTGGATGATCCAGCTTCAGTTGCAGTAAGGTGGCCACCATATACAGCCTGCAGCACATTCTTCACTTCTGCTTTACACTCTGATCATCAGACACCCTGGTGGCAGACTATCAGCCCTCTTCCTCAAAGTGTGCCTCAAGATTAGAGAATGAGACACAGCTACTCAAAGTACATCAGCAAGTGGAAGTTGATGAGTAGCCAGCATTATTTTCTCAGACTAAAAAGCACACTTCACACGTCACTAATAGCGTTATGCTGCAATTTTGCCATGGCTCTGTAAGTGCCTGTCACAAATGTTCAGGTCCCAGAAAATGTGTGCATTGATCATTTCTATCATCTCAGTCATTACAACATTCCACTGGGGCTTCGCAGAACAAATAACAGGATGGGAAAGTTGACAAAGTCTTAAAAAATCATGCAAGGTATGAGTTTATAGATTTATTAAGACTTATAAGATTCGTTACTCTGCTTGCCCACAATGCTACACACAAACAAAAAGAAGAGGACACCATCTATTGCTTGAGTTACCATCACCCACAGTGCACATCAGTACACTCTCTCTGACAGTGCAACACGAGAGCACGGTTTTGACACATTTATGCTGGTGTCGAGGAATACCCTGTGGTCTGTATTTTAAAAAAAAAAGAACAAAACTAGAATGAATAATTAATCAGTCTTCATCTATATCTTTACTTTTGTGAAAACATCCATTATGCTTAACAAAATCAGAATTAGTGGACATAACTATGAAATGACTGCAATCTAGAGAACTCGTTTATTTTGAGCATGCAGCACATCATTTGCATGCAAGGATGACCAGAATGAACGTGGCTTCTGGATGCCAAGTACCTGTAGCTTTTTTTTTTTTTTGGTGCATCCTGCAGGATCCCAGACCACATGGGGATCCGCATTTATACTGTCCAAATCATGTTTCAAGTGGAAATACTGTGCAAGAAAAAATGGATTTAAGATTAAAGTCAGAATCATGAGATTCATGAATCATGAGCCTCTGATTTCTACAAACTCTGCCCATTATGTGCAACTCCCCTGTCACTGTCTGAAAAGTGCTTCCAAAAATGATGTGGGCCATTTTAGTTTTAACTCCTCACTACACTTAGAATACAGCCATAAAATTATGAATCATGTAAAACCAATGATAGTGGTGGTTCATTACTGTGAGTGGAGGCTTCCTGACTCATCTTTTGGCAAAAACCCAAATAGATAAAATGAATGAAGAATGCCAAAGATGAATCCTTTGTGAATGGTACAGTCTGGCATGAATATGAAAGTCAGTCGTAGTAAGACTGAGTACATGTGTGTGAATGAAAGGGAGGGAAGTGGAACAGTAAGATTACAGGGTGAAGAGGTGAACAGGAGCTTAAGTAATTGGGGTCAACAGTCCAGAGTAATGGAGAGTGCAGGCAGGTTGGAATGGGTGGAGAAAGGTGTCGGGAGTTCTGTGTGATAGAAAAATATCAGCGAGAATCAAGGGGAAGGTGTACGAGACAGTGGTGAGAGCGGCCATGCTGTATGGTTTAGAGACAGTGGCACTGAGGAAGAGACAGGAGGCAGAGCTAGAGGTAGCAGAGCTGAAGATGTTGAGGTTCTTTGGGAGGGACGAGGTTGGACAGGATTAGGAATGAGTACATCAGAGGGACAGCTCATGTTGGACGTTTGGGGGACAAAGTTAGGGAGGCCAGATTAAGATGGTTTGGACGTGTTCAGAGGAGGGTGAGTGAGTATAATGGTAGGAGAATGTTGGACACGGAGCTGCCAGGCAGGAGGCGAAGAGGAAGGCCAAAGAGGAGGTATATGGAGGTAATAAATGAGGATATGAAGCTAGTGGGTGCAAGTGTTGAGGATGCAGAAGATAGGGATAGGTGGAGAGTGATGATTCGCTGTGGCGAGCCCTCAAGGGAAAAGCCGAAAGAAGAAGAAGAAGAAGAAGAAGAAGACAGTCTGGCACGAATCTTGCGTCTTGAATCCTAGAACCGCCCCTGACTATGCATTGAATACATACTGTATTACTTGACGTGTGAGTTGCGGTAAGAGAGAGAGGTGTGGGTCTGCTTTGTTGTACAGCACGGAGTGGATGAAGGTGGAAATAAGCAGAAGGAATTGGAGCAGTGTAGGAAATTATATCTCACTTATTGAGCTTTCCACTGAGGTTATGTTATGGCTGTCTTAGTGCTATCATATTTAGGTTTTGAAGATTGTTGATTGATCTGAATAATGTAAAGTGTCTTAAGTACAATATTTTTGAGGTACTGGCATGTTTCTTCAACACTGCAGTGCAGTTCTGCATTTGCACACTCCCTGCTCGCTCCCATCCTATGGTGCACGCATGGGGCTTTACACAGTGTCGAGTAGGCTAAGAAATGATACCCGAACTAAAACATAAAGACAAATTGCTATAAAACACAAAGTACATGATAAAATTATGACATTGCCTTCTCATGTCTTTGTTTAAAGAAACCAACAGGTTTTTTTACATTCTGTATTTAAAGTATTACCAGTAAATGGTATGCTAATATTAATATTTATTCAGTTTATTATTATTATTATTATTATTATTATTATTTTAGTTAATTTCCCTATTTTGTACCATAACAGCTCCAAGTTGTAGGAATAAATTAAGAATGTTGTTTGCATGTATTTTAACTATATGGATATGATATATTTTATATACATATTTAAACAATAAAGTGAAATTGAAGTGTCATTGGCATTTTTAAGCTAGTACTGGTAAACTGACAGTCCTGCAGTTGCCATAATAAATCTATGGAGTTAAATGGGGCAGTGGGCACCCATGACTGCACATCTAGAAAGGCATCCAAATCAATTGAATGTTGGCACATGTGTCAAATAGCAACGTTTTGTAAATCATTGGTCACTCAAAAGAGGTAATTAGTATTTCAACAGAGGCATAGATGGATAGATCCTTTAATAATCAATTTCTGATGTCACCACACACCCAGCGTTTGTGGCCCCAAAATTAAAATCAGTTTGTCCACTGTCAGTGGTCCGGGTCATTGGTCTCTCCAGACATCATCATTATAGAGGGATTGGAAAAACACTCATGAGGCTGATTGCTTAGTGCTTCAAGCACTGTTACCCAGTTTCTACACACCTACTTCTTTAGCTCCATCCATTGTCAATAAAATACACTGCACGGCCAAAGAAATATGGACACCTGTCCACCACACCCATATGTGGGCCTTCCCTAAACTTGTCTCAGAATTGGAAACAGACAATTGTTTGGATTATTATATATGTTGTTTCCCTTCAGTAGTGAAGGCCAGTCATGGTTGTGAATCAGATGTTACAGGCAATGACCAGAAACCATTACTCTAAACCACTGATAATGAAGATAATGGACGGATTGGCCACTGTGGTGTATAGTAAAATGGCAACGTGTGACACCAAATTCACTGTCTGAGGTGTAGGCGAGGTATGCTGGTTTACTGAGGCGTTAATATCAAATTTGCCAATTGGTATTCAGACTCTGATGTAACTATTGACTTATGCACTACTTAGCTAGTTACACCAGAGTTGATTTACATTTACAGCGTTTGACAGACGCCCTTATCCAGAGCAACTTACAATTATCTCATTTATACAACTGAGCAGTTGAGGGTTAAGGGCCTTGCTCAAGGGCCCAGCAGTGCTGGGATCTTAACCTGCAGATTAGAAGGCCAACATCTTAACCACTGAGCTACCACTTCCCGATTTACTGGGAAGATTTATCTTGCTATTATCTTGCTATTTATCTTCAGTTCGATATTGGCTTGAGCAAGGAGCAGTATTAGGTTTGCTACTGTCTGACAGACTGTTGTAACCACAATAAATCACTCTGAAACTCATGCATATAAATACACTCAAAAAAACTGAGAAATGCCATTCAAGAGCTTTCCATACTTAAAGATGGTGGAATTAATTAATTGTATCATCCCTCTAAAGTCCAGGGAATTTTTTTTTTCACATGGTGGAGATCGGAGAAACTTCACTTACTTAAAGTGATGACTGTAACTGTATCAAATTATAAGATGTGCTTGATCATCTTATAATTTGATAATTTTATACTTACAGAGCACACTGAATTAACAAAATCATTACCATTATTTTATTAATCCAATAAATCAAACTAGCAAATTAAAAGCATGATAAAATAGCCTACATCCAGTGTATGCAATATGGTTTCTTGAACTCAACTTAGTACCTCATGGGCAATAAATTGTGTGCACAATTAACAATGTGCTCAGTTAAATGCAAATTTATAAGCTTTATTTTAATGAGGGTGGAATCCTCCTGAGAAGGTCTGTTTAGAGCTTGAATGAGACACAAGGCTGGTGCACTATCCCAGGCATCCCACTGCCATGAGCAGGGCCCTGACTAGATACCCCACAGAAGGATTTGCAGATTGCTCAAATTCAAGCAGTAAAATAGCAAACAAATTGTCATGCACAAGGCAATATCCTAAGATCTCACTAGTAGACACACCACGGGCATAAGTGAGGGAGACGCCACTCCAGACACAGTGTTCTGCATTAGAAATCCAACTAATACAAAATGCTCTCCAGGGAACAGCATGCAGTATAGAAAAGGAGACCCAGTTGATAACATTAGCTGGTTTCCATCCTTTTCCCCTTGTATCTCCATCTACTGGGGTCTCCTCCTCTGTTTCAGCTCAGTCCCACAGGCTCTCTAGTCATGAGACTGCGGGGGAATGTGGGAAAAGGAAGGAAACCCACTCTGGTCTCTGTATGCCTATTAGTGGAGTATACCTAACTTCACAGTCTCAATGGTGAAGGGCATAGTATTGTGAAGGAGGACCACTCAACCCCACTAATGGCATGTATTCAAGGGCCCACAGGTCAGTAGATGGTTGAAGATATGAAAAACTCAGGGGTTCAGAGGCTCCTGGTCAGGGATGAAATGAATCTGGGGTCTGTCCAAGGAACAATGAGTGCAAGGCAGGAATACACCTTTGACACCACTGCAGGGCACTCACATTTTTTGAGATGTTGATTCACCTACCAGCATGTTTTTGGGAGGTGGGAGAAAACCCAGAGAACCCAGAGAACCCAGAGGAGACCAATGTGGACACAAGGAGAACATGCACACAGACAGCAACCAAAGCCCAAGATCAATCCAGAGATAATGGAGCTGGGAAGGGTCAATGCCAGTATGACACACTCCCAAGTTTGGGTGAAATGATGTAGCTGGAGGCAGGCTTGGAACACTTTAAAAGGCACTTTATTTTATTTTTGCTTTTCAGCTCTTTTAATCTCATACATGCACGCACACACATGGCTCCGTGCTGGTTGCTCTCTCTCTCTCAAGGCGCTCATCTCTCTCCTTTTTATCCTTGCCTCCGCTCACTGCAACACAAAACATTCATTAATAGACAGGTGTGTATTCCCCCCACTCACCTTCTCCAGCTCCGCCCTCCATTCACAAACCAGCGACCAAGCACGCCCGTGCTTTCACAGCTACCTTCTGCATCACTGTACAATACAAACAGCAATACATATAAAAAGCACCCTATGGGAAGAAGTTTATTTTTTTTTTAACTATACAGTGTATATGAGTTAACAGGTGAGATGGAAGTTGGGTTTCTCCTCTATTGTGCAGTTGGAAGTTAATACAGCAATAAAATAAACCACAATTCAAGTATTTTTTTTTTATTAAATAGTGATCCATCACTGAAAAAGTATGCATTTAGTCCTTGTTTGAAGACAGCCTGTGACTCAGCTGTTCAGACAAACTATTGTGACGCTTAATTTGAAAATCAGGCAGAGCCCACAGCATTTCAGCATTACCTTTTTCATCATCACCGGCAGAGCAATGCTTCTCTCTTTAAGTGGACTCCTGCTTGCTCTTATCTTATCATATGTACTTATGAGTGGTTATGTTTGATTGCTGGCTCATATTAAGAACGTGAGGTAAGTGATGATTTGGTCAGAACACTTCTAATATTTGGTTAAGTTATCCTCATATTCCAGCAGTAAATAATCAATAAAATATAAGTTCAGAGGAAAGACCTTGGTCACTGTTGCGCTCTCATTCACCAGTATTCACCCGTATTCAGGCATTCTAACCTGGACAGTGGGTGTGCATGGTGCTTCTCAGTAGGTTCTCATGTGTGTTTTTGCACCAAATTTATTAACTTGATGTCATCTTTTAATGCCCAAGTTGTATTCTAATACAAAAGAACAAAATACAGGCAACAGTTAAAAGTCTGCAAATGTTATACTGCAAGTGTTTCAGTCCCAGCAATGGCTCATGGCCAGAGATTTTGGTGGGGCAGTGAGTACTTTTGTTTTTCATTGGATGCTTCCAATTTTATTTAGGATATTGACACATTATCTATACTTTCACTTACAAATAATTTCTTAGTATTTTTTTTTTTACAGCTGGCTATGGAAAAATACAGGGTGTCCCGAAAGTCTCCATAAATACGGGACTTCTTGGTTGGTCCGCAACACTCCCAGTCTTTCTAACTTTGTTAATAAATTTGGCAACAGCGTCGTGTGTGAGATGTGCTTGCCATGTTTCCTGGGAGCAGAAGGAGGGAAGGAGGAGGATTTATGCATTTGACTGCCTGTGGGAAGAAACTGTTCTTTAATCTGTTAGTCCTCGTTTTGATAGTTCTGTATCTCTTCCCAGAGTGGGGTCCATTATGATACAACTGGCTTTCTTTCTGAGACAGCCAATGTAAATGCCTTTGAGGGGAGGTAGTGTTGTGCCAATGATGCCACCCTCACCACCCGCTGGAGGTCTTCTTTATTCTCTTCTGTGCAGCTGCTGAACCACACTGTGATGCAGTAGGTCAGAAAGCTCTCTATTGTTGACCGATAGAAATTGGTCAGCAGGTGATGTGGGAGGTGTGCCTGTTTCAGTTTCCTGAGGAAGTACAGCCTTTGCTGTGCCTTCCCCACCTGATGGGAGATGTGTGCGGACCAGGTGAGGTCGGCTGAGATATGCACACCAAGGAACTTAAAGCTCCCTACCCTCTCGACCTCCTTACCCTGTATGCAGAGGGCAGAGTGCTCAGTACGCCTTGATCTTCTGAAGTTAATTATAAGTTCCTTGGTTTTAGAGATGTTTAAGTCCAGATTATTGAGGGAACACCATTTTGTCAGATGCTGAACCTCCTCCTTGTAGGCTGTTTCATTATTATCTGTAATCAGTCCCACTATGGTGGTGTCATCAGCAAATTTGACAATGGTGTTGGTGGAATGGATAGGGGAGCAGTCGTGTGTGAAGAGCGAGTAGAGGAGGGGGCTGAGGACACACCCCTGTGGTGTGCCAGTGTTCAGGATGAGAGTTGATGATGTGTGACCTCCCATCCTGACATTCTGAGGTCTGTTGTGCAGGAAGTCCGGTATCCATGTGCACAGTGAACTGCCTAGGCCCAAGCTGCTCAGTTTTTGAACAAGCTTGTGCGGTATGACTGTATCAAAAGCTGAACTGAAATCCAAAAACAGCATTCTTACATAAGTGTTTGCGTCATCCATGTGTGTAAGTGCAGTGTGGAGAGCTTTGATGACTGCATCTTCTGTCAATCTGTTTGCTCGGTAAGCAAACTGGTTTTGGTCGAGGGCGCCGGGGATGACAGTTTCGAGGTGAGAGTGTATGACTAAAGTCCCCTGCTGTTATAACAACGCTGTTCGGATGTGCCGACATGTACTGGCTGATGGAGTGATGTAGCTTCTCCATGGCTAATCCAGCGTTAGCTTGCGGCGGTACATAAACAGCTGTTATAACAACCGATGTAAAAAGGTCTGCACTGTAGCATCAAGTATTCTATGTCCGGAGAGCAGTGAGTGTCCTTTATTATAACGTTTTCACACCAGCTGTTATTCGTGTAAATACAAAGTCCCCCTTGTCTGCTCTTACCGGAGTGAATATTTTGTTCCAAAATACTATTAAGGTACTCATAAGGTTACCTAAAAACCTGCACACAGCTGTGCAACAGACATTTCAGCTCACTGCAAGTACTGCAGCACAACAAATGGAGAAAACTTGGATGAAAGTTTTTCTTTATTGCCTTTGCTTGTTTTGTGCAGATATGCACATCGTTGTTGATTTTTCAAACCTTTGTCCCCCTTCTCGAAATTAGCAATATGTGACTCAGTCTCCTGCCACCTAACTAAGCAGTTGGTGAAGGGATCAAGTGGTTCTTTTGATGATTGGCTTTTAGTCCTAGTGTTTCCAGATGTGAGATTGGAAGCTTTGTAAAATTTTGTCACATGCTGCTGGGACTGTCTGCACAGCAGCCACTTGTCCAGATAAGGGTGTATGCACAGAACCTGGCTTTGCATGGGCTTCGATGGATGGATGGATGGATGGATGGATGGATGGATGGATAGATAGATAGATAGATAGATAGATAGATAGATAGATAGATAGATAGATAATTGATCCAGAGGGAAATTGCAGTGTTACAGTAGTGATAACAACAACTATTTACATGAATACAAAAGAAATAAGACAGAATAAAGAAGCACAGTGCAAAAAAAATCATCTAGTGAAAGATCTATTGAGGAGGGGGGCTTATAAATATATCACTCATTATACAGCCTAATAAATTGCTGTGGGTAGGAATGATTTAGCATGAATGCAGGTATATGAGTTTGTTACTGAAGGTGCTTCTCTGTTTATCATGTGTGTGGTATAGGGGATGTGTGTTGTTGTCCATGATGGCTAGCAGTTTGCTGAGTGTCCTTTGTTCACAAACCATCTCCAGTGGCTCCAGCTGGACTCCTATAACAGAGCTGGCCTTCTTAAACAGTTTGTTGAGTTTCTTTGCAGCCTTTGCACTGGTACCACTTTCCCCAGCACAGTATTGAAGAGAATGGGGTAGGAGTGGGGCTTGAGCTCATTTTACCATTGAGATCAGCTGCCCATTCTCGGGTGCCCTCAGTTGATTTGGAGTCACGCTGTTTGAAGCCAGTGATTTCCTTCAGACCTCTCAACACATCAAGCGAGTTTTTCTGCTTAACTCTGGAATTATTTGCGCAGGTGTTCTGAACTTTCCAATATTAACTGAAATATTAAATCTGAAATGGTGGAAATGCTCAATGGCACCAATAGGGGTAATAACTGAGTCTTTTTAAGTAAGTCACTAAGATAAATAAATCGGTATTGTTCAATGTCATGCACCGATTTCAGCAATGAGCACAATTCAGGATTATGCAAGACCTGGCCAGGTACTAGTGGCATGTGGCAGTTTATTAGGCTACAGCAATGGCGTTTGTGTCAGTCAACTTGCCTTCTCATATGAATTTAGAAACCCAGTGATCTACTTCACTCCACTGCTGTGTCTCTCATTGCTCTCCCATTCCTCCATTATGCTGTGATCTTCAGCATGCTCTGCTTGCAGGCTATCAGCACCAGGGTGGGCTCATTACCTACGTTTCGAGAATGGGAAGCAGCCAACGAGAGAACATCAGGTACTGCGACTGTATGAGAGGTACCTGTACTAAGCTTCACCGAGTTTTGTACATCATTGTAGAGGTGAGTGCCACTATCTTTTTAATCCCAACCCCACCCACTCCCAAAAGAATTCTGATTTATCCCACGCGCTTCAACAGAAAGTTATTATCCAGTTATTTTCTAAAGAACTTAGCTGGTTCTATTTCCTAAAAAGTAATTTAAACCACACCATGACCAGGTTAAAGCACTTAATGAAGATGTATGTATGACTTAAATCCAAAAGATACAGCAATAATTTGTAGAGAAAGTAATATATATATATATATATATATATATATATATATATATATATATATATATATATATTTTTTTTTTTTTTTTTTTTTTTTTTTTTTTTTTTTTTTTTTTTTTTTTTTTTTTTTTTTTTTTTTTTTTTTTTTTTTTTTTTTTAATTGCACACCACAAATTTTGTTTGAGGCTATGTCATTATTAATGTTGTCCTGCCATACCAAAATCTCTGGTTATGAGCTATGGCTGTATTAGTGTCATATTTATGCATTTAATATTGACTTCTAATGGCCATAGTTTGTTGACTGTATTTACAGCCCAAAACAAATTTCAGCATGACATATTGTGGTTACATCAGATTGTCAGAGTGGCAGTGGACTGAAGACTGCTTTTCACTTGAGACATGTCTCTGCTTTCAGCAAACTACACTCCACATGTGCAACTTTGGTATTAAATCCTCATATTTTATAGCCCGACTGAGAGTAAAAACTCAGTTTTACAATGACAAAATTATTGACGGAACAGATTTAACTCAGAAATACAACAGACATAAACATCCAAGACAAAATGTAAATTTAGAGAAAAAAAAAAATAGGGGGCTTTTGCACAGTACTGAATATTTTAACCCTTTCATGCATTGTTTCCATAGTCAGTTGGCTGTTTTTTTTTTTTTTTATTTTAGAAAAATCCAGGATGTAAATCACCTCCAAATCACTTAAGACTATTACTGTACTTCAGCCCAAATCATTACCCTGATTTCTGTTCCTCTCTGGATTATATGCCATTCTAAATACAGGGTGTCTCTTGTATATGAGATTAACCATATCAGATCTTTTTTCCACCTTTAATGTGATATACAGCTGCTACCACTAAATTCAAGTGAAATACCAATAGAAATAGAGCTAACAATAACTTGATTCCACAAGTTTGCACACCCTTTTAAAATGGGGCATGTGATTGTGCTCAGAATTAACCAGTTATATTCGCATTCATACACATTCAGAAGTGATTATCATATACCTGTCATCAGTGAAGTGATTCTGATTAACCCGCGGAAAAATATCACCTGAAATGATCAGCAAATTAACAATACCACGTGATTAAAAAGAACGCACTGGGGATGGGAAAGCGCTAAAGCACACAGTGCAGGGGGATTATTCAGGAATGTTTGGGAAGGAATCTTTATGGAATTTTCACACGGATCTCGTGCGCGTCTTGGAGCGCGTCCCTTTCACCCCATTGGCCACCGCGAGATCGCCTCGAGCGCGTCACGGCGACGTTTAAAAGCCCCTCGCGAGCGCGCTTTCGCCCTTCGTTCATTCATTCATTCATTCATTCATTCATTCAGCCGCCTCGCGATGGTGTGGGAATGACAGGCGGCATGGCGGGGGTCACCGTCACCTACAGCTGCCGCGACTGTTCCGCGTCCAATTCCACTGCAAGTTCCGCGCATCTGCGTCTCGACGAGGACGACGAACTTTTGAAATACATTTGGAGCGAATACCTGCATCCAAAGCAATACGAGTGGGTCTTGATAGTAGGATACATCGTTGTTTTCCTGTGCTCGCTGGTCGGAAACACATTGGGTAAGTTTAAGAATAACACCTATAAAAACTTACCTCTTCTTAACGAGTGGGACTGATCATTTAAGAGTTCAAGGGTTGCCAGATTGGATCTAATCTAATCTCGGATTAAAAGGCAGTAATGTATCTTCCCCAGCTGTGCTCTTTTATCGAACTTGATTAAACGGTCAGTGTAAAACTGGTACATTGCTTCTGGTATTCAGCAGAACTGGAGAATCCTGACACTGTTCACACTGCTTTCATTCCTATAATCATCAAGCGATTTCTGTCTGTCCATTCTCTCATATAGCTGGCAGAAATCCCACTACACAACACTACACACAGCTGTGTACTGCTGTGGATGTATTGGGTTTGGTGTGTGTGTGTGTGTGTGTGTGTGTGTGTGTGTGTAAAGATTTCAGATATTTACACGGACTGCGGTGAGGAATTATTTCAATATTATTCCACTTAAGTTTTGCTGATGTTTTTGAGTCTACATTGTATTGATTCATCTTTGTCACTGTGGCACAAAACCAGTGCAGTAACGTAATTTACAGATCAGCCACATCTGGATGCCTGTATAAGACACTCTTATCTGCACTTAATTATATCTCTTGTAGCAGTGAGTTGGACCAGTGTGATACACACACACACACACACACACACACACACACACACACACACAAATATATATATATATATTGATGCCAATTGATGTTTTGCTTTTGATTATCATGTCCATGATACAGATGTTAATTAAAGTGGACTTTCTGTATTTTAAGCTAATAGTCATTGGAATATGGAGTCAAAATGACAACGACAACAAAAAATAAAAATGTGTCATTGCCCAAATATTTACTGCACTGTACATATTTGATTCTGAAGGATTATTTAGGATATTCCTCCTTAATAATTTAAGAGGCAGCAAAAAGATTTTTAGTTTTCTTAGTTACTTATGCCATATTAATTAGTGTCATAAGAATAAAATATACTGTTATTGTTGGACCTTGTGGGTGTGTACTGGCCCAATCAGTAAATGTACTACACGGATAATATTTGTTTGGATACTGGTACATAATATATTCAATTATAACACATTATATTGCATTGGTGTAATATGTATTGAAGGGTGTTTAGTGGCCATATGATGGTGCAGGATTAGTCTATGTTCCAGATCATATTTTATTATCACTGGCAAAGAAGCTGCATATCAGTAATTTAATAAATAATGTAATTTGTTGAATCTTCAATAAATGCAAACAGAACCCTGGAAAAAATGTCATGTAATTGTCATTGGACATGCCATTGCAAATGTAAATGCTAATGCAAAAAATAAGCTTTAGTGCTTTCTTTGGCAGATATGCACCATTCCTGCTATTCATTTATGTTTTTTACAAATCAGTTATTGGGCTCTCATTATAATTACATTATTAAGTGCTAAGGGTGTTACTATAAGAGCATTTTACAAAGCATGTATATGTAAATTTGACCCTTTTATGTTGTGTTCCCCATGTAAACATTTGCTGAAATGAATGAATTGGTTTAACAAGTGTGTATTTAGTAAATTAAACTAAATTTGTATTCCAAGACATATTTTGAGCCAAGCTTCCACCATGTGAGAACTCATTGTCATCTGTGGGGTTGAGCCTTATTGATTTGACTGAAAACCTGGAAGCATTTTTCATCAACTGCTGCACATTACTGATCCTCTAATCATATAAGTGATTGAGGAGAAAAATGGCAAATGGGTGCGATATACGCCTTGTCTTGCCTCCATGTTGAGACGAGGTTTTGACATTAGATTCTGTTTCATCAGCCTGCTTCTTTCAGTCTGAGTGAAGGATGCACAAAGAGTAGCAGTAGGGCATAAAATGCGCAGTAACTTATATGGAGATCAGATGCAGCTCTTGTGACTGGCTTTGTGCATTGTATGCATTGTAATGTGGAATTTTTTTTAAAGTGTTTTAGTTTAATATCTCCAAGTTCAGAGATACACCAAATAATGAAAATACCTAAACAAATACTATTGTATTGTAATCACTATGGTCTGTATTTAACAAAAAAGAAGAAGAAGAAGGGGGGGGGGGGGGG
>CM040977.1:26282440-26311435 GCA_022985145.1 Pangasius djambal
GCCATCGGAGGGCACAGTCACCATAATACTACCATAGATCTAGCTGTCCCCATCCTGTTCACTTTCTGGTTTTCACTTTTGTTAACCCGGCACATGCTATAGCATAATGTGAATCTGGTTTGCTTGAGTGCTGAGCATTGTATTATTCTGAATTTTATTACCTTATACAGACCCTGTGCTTTGTTCTTCATGCAATCCAAATTGTAAATAATTGGTAAATCAGTGATTGGTAAGCCATACTGTATTTGTCCATTGCCTTACCAGTCTGAGATTTGGATTGTGTTTGTTTGCTCTGTCTTCCTGCATTTTGCACATAGATCATCAGGCTTCTCCTGAGTTTAGAGTGAAGGTTATGCCATTTAAAGTTGATCCAGCAGCAGTACATTTACATCCTGCTGAGATTTACATCCTGCTTTTAGGAGCATATGTCCAAGAGCTTCAACAAATCTCCAATCCCTAGTAGAACTCATTCATGTCTACCAGAGTGTGGTTTCAACTACCACCCAGCACCTGAGTACCATCAGGAGTACACAAATGCAAACCATGAGGACAGTTGTACTATGCATTAAAAAAACATGAATCACTCTGCCTGAAAAATATGATGGTGATCCAGGAAAACACAAGGGTTTTCTCACACAATGTTCTCCCCTGTTTGCTAGTTCTCCCCATGTATACTCCTGAGACATCTACCAGATCACTGGTGATGTCACTGAATGTTGTACGACCCAAATTGAAAGCACAGAGACAAGGAATAATGTGCATATTGCTGCACTCTAAACTTTGCTGAAAGTGTCAGCAAAACAAAAGCATCAAAACTGCCTCCTCATAGACTATAGGACTGTGCCACTGACCTCCTCCCTGGAGTGTCACCACAGCATAGCAGAGCCTAGCCACTCTCAGTCCCAGAAACCAAGGTGATGAAGGAATATGTGAAGGAGTTATTGGCTTTGGGTTACATTTGTTCCTTCACTTCTCCCACAGCTGTAGGCTTTGTCTTTGTGGAGAAAAAGCATGTGGGACTGAGACTCTGCATTGACTAGAGGGCTCTCAAT
Source organism: Pangasius djambal (assembly GCA_022985145.1). NCBI lineage: Eukaryota > Metazoa > Chordata > Actinopteri > Siluriformes > Pangasiidae > Pangasius > Pangasius djambal. The sequence goes on from CM040977.1 coordinate 26,283,493, forward strand.
GTGGAAGACGAATGTGGAAAGTGCACTCCTGAGTGTCTCAGCACTTAGTGTTACTCTCAGGTAAGTTCCATGGACCACATTTGGATCAAACAGGGGCATGGAAAATGGTCTTCATCACCACTTCAAATGTTTGGTAATGATTTATGGACTGGATACTGCGCCATCAGTGTTCTACGCTTTGATTAATGAAGTACTCCAAGAATTCTTGAACTGCTTTGTAATTGTTTACATGACATTCTTATTTTTTCATGCTCAGAACAAGAACAATCTTAAATATCTTAGGACTGCAAAGAAACTAAACCCCAAACTTGTTGGACCCTCTTCTTTACTCAGTTCTGTTTCACATTCACATACAGGCCAGGACCAAAGACCATTAAGACAGACACCTTATCATGACTCCAAACAATTCACAATTGCCTATACACTGGAAGATCAGGGATCACTAGGGCTCAGAATGACACATCTACACTACCAGAATCCTCCAGCAACAAAACATTTATCCCTCAAACCATGTACCAATCATCCTGAAATCTTCAATCTTGAATATCCAGGAAACTGCCCATGGGTTTACTGGGACAACTGCCCACACTTCACCTGATCTGCCCACATCATCATAGACTAATTTTCAAAATCACCTTGCCTAGTGCCTCTACCCAAACTCTGCCATGGAAAAAGGAATAGTTTTAGGGAGGTTGACCTTTGAATGGCTGATGGAGCAGGTCCAGAGAGTCATGCCTGTGCACAGAAAAGACTTCTGCTCTGAGTGCTCTTGACCTTGTCATAACTATATAGGATAGCTCAGGCTGGTCTGAAGTTGCACCCAGATAAGTGTCAGTAAGTGTCAGGTCAGAAAAAAGCTGTGACCTTCATAGGCCACCATGTGAGTGCAGCAGGGGTGGCGACAGACTTGCATCATGCTATTTGTTCCCAGGTTCGACAAAATCGCTGCTCCACTCCATCAATTGATGTGAAAGGCATAACGATTTCAGTGGGGTCAAGAGCAGCAGCAGACTTTTACAAGTCTGAAGGAAACTCTGTGTCATGCACTTGTCTTAGCCCCAGAGCCAAAATTGACATTCATTCTGGACACCGACACACGTAATGTGATTATGCATGGACCATGCTTCATTGCGCTGGCTTTGGTCCTTCTGGGAGCCAGAGGGACAGATGACTTTTTTGGAGTAAACAAGATTCTAAAGCGAGTTCAGCAGGAATTCTTGGGGCATCTGTTGTAGGGATGTAGAGTCCTACTATGGCAGATGTGAGGCCTGCATGTAAGGGTGCCCCTGGATATTCCCAGAGGAGCTGAACACTCAGCGCTGGTTGTGTCTGGGTTTCTTCTTGGTCGGCCAGTTCCTGGGGCAAAGATTTAACACCAGACCCAAATCATCACTTGATGAGGAGATGTTGTGGCCAGAAAAACCACTGTGTCATTCCAATTGCAGAGGACCTGCCGACCACCCCCTTGGGCGTTGTACTACCCACACTCACTTCTCAGCAGCCCCGAAGAAGGGAAAATGGGTCAGGGCTTAGGCCCAGGGAGGTGATCCATCTGCCGCAGTGCCTTGTGGATTTCAACCTTCCTCAGGGACGAGGAAACCTAAGGGGGTGCAGTGTGACGCCGATGCCAGTTGCTCCCAACTATAATGTATGTGATTCCTTATGATGTCAATCATTGGTCGTTTACCTGTTGATTGGGGGGAGGTGTCAGGGCAAGAATAGTTAGGAATTGCGATAGGAGAGCGTTAATAAGGGGGTGGGGAACAAGTAGTTTTTCTGGTTTGTCTTGGGGAGAGATGGGGGGTGCGCTTGGTTGCATGCGAAGAGATTAACCTGGTTTAGAGGGAACCCTGTTTGATTTATTGTTTTTGGGGAGTTATGACACCTCCTGATACCTGTGTTCAGTTTGTAATAGGCAATAAATAATGGCCCATTGGGTGCTTTTGAACTGGACAATTGTCTCCCATCTCCTTTCTGGAAAGAGTCACAATGCCACAGCATTATATCTAGTGCATTTCATTAAAAAAAAATAAAAAAAAAGGCAAATAATATCTGAAAGGACTGAAAGTCCTTTGATTTGAGTTATATACTGCAATAAACTGTAACACTATATACACATTTGCCATTATCATGCACAATGTATGTGCATTTTCTATATGCATAGGATAAGTGAAAAGCATATACACTGACCATTCTGCAAGACCATTTTTCTTTGACATTACACAAGGAGTTCACCAGGACTATATCAACATTGTAACCTCTCTGCAAGGTGACCATATTTGGAAGATGTTCTGATAACATTTACACTCAGAATCCCAATTCTGAGCACTGCCTGAGGAATTCACAGTTTAAGCTACTGTATTTTGCACACATTTTTTATGGAGAGGTAACTTGGACATTTTGCTGACTACTGAACAGACATGTCGTTAATATGTTAATGCCAGACTGAATGTTAATGTATGCTAATGTACCTGTCTGAATTTAAATCCCTAGATTCGGCAGTATGACTGCTGAAGTGCCGAGCCAAAAAAATGCTGAATTCCTTGCACTACCTTTGGCTCTCATATATGCTTGCCATAAGAGATGTAATTTGATACTTGCTTTCATCTATTACTCATAACAATAATATACAGGAAAGTATATACGTCATGATCAATGCTTTGTATTTAGGCAGTCAATTCTGAAATTATTATTCATATATTTATCCAGGGACACCAAACTGAGAATTATGTCAAATATGCTTCTGTATATGAGTATGAAATTTACAACTTTTTTTTTACTGACTAAAAATACAAAGCTAGAATGTGGCATGTGTGCTGTGGTTTGGAAACAAACTACTACATATAGTTAATATGCTGTTTTAATATACTGCACAATGTAGCATGGATTTTGTATTTTACAGTGTTTATAGCTGCAAACCATGTTGAGCAAGAAAAAGAATTCTGTTCCTAACCACACAACTGATGATTCTGTCTGTATTCATTATTATACAATAGCTAGTTCCAGTCTGCTAATTTGATTGGACAAGCAATGTTCCAACAGTGTCAACATATAGTATAACAGCACTGGTACATTTGACTATTTCTATCACTCTGCTTGTCAGTGTTTGCTACTTAAAATTCCAATTTTATTAATAATTACACTGAAACCCGTTAGTACACTTACTATGGGCTGGTGGTCAGTCTGTGCATTGCATGGCAGCCTACAAAGCTCTGTCCATCTATGGATTCTTTGGGAACTATTTTCATTGACAGAGTAAAAGAAACTAAATAATTGGTCATATTGTGTCTGAAATGCCAGTTACTTGATATTAATTTCTTGTTTATAGAACTGTTGTGTAAAATCAATACCACACTTGCAATAGTGCTGTTGTACTGAATATAAGCAAAGCTGTGATTTCCTGATGCATTATGCCTGCAGCCCCATGTCCATATCACATCTGTGCTTATATTTATTACAGCAAAATTCTGTAATTCAGAAATCTTCTGTAGTTTTTTTTTTGTTTGTTTGTTTATGCCTGTCAACCTCTCCCTGATATCTCAATTCAATTCAATTTTATTTGTATAGTGTTTTTAACAATGGACATTGTCACAAAGCAGCTTTACAGAAATATATAAATTCAGGATATACATTTTAAATTTATAAATTATTTATCATTTATCCCTAATGAGCAAGCCAGAGGTGACAGTGGCAAGGAAAAACTCCCTGAGACAATATGAGGAAGACAACGGACAGTACAACTATATGCAGTATGATCTAATTTTATGTTAATTAGGTTACTAAAACAAACTCTCTAGTATTTCTACATTTTTGTTTAGCTCGGGGAACAGGCACAGTCTCAATATGGCGGAATCTGAGCTATCAGATGGTCGGTTTAGCCTGCTCGTCTGCTCCCTGGCCTTGGCTCTGGATTGTCACCAATTATCTAGAGCAGCACCTTCCCCAGTGGGATGATACCATCCCTCCCTAACAGGCCAGCCTTGCCCTCAAAACTATTCCAATTATCTATAAAGCCCCCATTGTTTTCAGAGCACATCCAGCAGTTCAGCGACCATAACCTGCTGTAAGCTACACCTCCACGCCGTATTGGGATGGGGCCAGAGCATTCTACTGCATCGGACATCACCTTCGCTAATGTACACACCTCTACAATGTTACTCTTAGTAATTTCTGACTGACGAAGGTATATATCATTAGCTCCTACATGAATAACTGTCTTTGAAATCTTAAATCTGTATATCTAATGCCTTATATGTTTTTAAATGATTGTTACTGTGAATTTTGGACTCTTGCTCATTGTGCACACATGTATCCAGATTCCTAGTGTATTTCCATTAAAAGTTCAGCATAAAAGATAGTGAGCTCTGACAGCCAATTGGTTATTTGTAACACTAAAAATGATAGAACATTTGTAAGTTAAATTTAATCATATGTCATTATGTGCTGCATTGCTACGCTCTTGTTCTAAAAGGAAATGAGAAGAGCTGACTGGATTGTATATTACCACCTGTGCCCATGCTCATGGAAATACAATAAGTACTCAAAGCTGTCTTGGTGCATGTGTGGCATTATCACAGAAATATCCCTACAGGTCTAAACGTAGATTGAATATAAGTGTTAATAATTACATGGACTATGGACTATGTTTGGGCCCCTTAGTTCCAGTTAAGGGAAAGTGTAATGATACAGCATACAAAGACATTCTATACTATACTATTGTGAGCTTTCTTTGTGGCAACAGATTGGGGAAGGCCCACATGTAGGTGTGATGCACAGGTGTCTAGTGTAGCAAGAGGATACACCATTTACGTAAATTGTCTCATTCTAATCAAAATCAGGTTTACCTTTCTCATCTTTTTTAATCTTCTTCCAAGGAGAAATATTGGATTTTGGCTTCTCCAACTCCAGTCCAGTGAAAAAGTTACGCTTTTCATCTGTTGTTCTTTTAAGCTACTTCTCCATTTCACATGTGGTGGAATAGGGCTATATTTGTGTGCATGCATGACATTACATCACTCATGTCTTATAATTGCTAAAAAAAAAAATAATAATTTTTTTAATTGGACAGAAGGTGATGTACTTCTTCAAGAGCTCCACCAGCTAAAGCCTTCTTCTAAAAGAAAAGAAAAGAAGAAGAAGAAGAAGCCCTTAGTGCTCAGCAAGCCCATACCAATAAATAGTCATGCCCCTGCTAGTTCATTATCTGTTTAAACAACAGTTTGTAAACAATTGGTTTACAGCAAAGATATGTGCAAAAGAGAGGCAGAGCAATCAAGCATGTATTCTGAGAATATGAGACTTTTGTATATCCTTTCAGAAATTTGGCAGCACACAATGGATTTCTATCTTGTGGTCACGTCACATTGGTTCAGGAAGATTCTAGAAATGGTCTGGAAATGGTCTAGAAATGGTCATATTTCATGCTGTCATGCTTTCATGCATATTTCATGTAGTCTGTAATGCGCAAACACTCTAGAAAATTGCAATAGGAATCCTCAGCAACAAGTAAAAACGTGGTCTTTTTTCAGTTTGTTTTGCAGTATGGAAAAACCACCATATGCGCACAGTGACCAACTACTTCATTGTGAACCTCTCCTTTGCTGATATCCTGGTCACCATTACTTGCCTTCCTGCCAGTCTTGTAGTGGACATCACAGAAACATGGTTCTTTGGAGATACGCTCTGTCGGATCTTACCTTATTTACAGGTAAGTGTATGGAGAAAGCAAGTAAACCATTATTGGATGAACAGAATAACTGCACGACATAAATAAGATTTGAATAAGGAAACAGGTCAGAGGCAGCCGCACAGGTGTGTCATATTATAATGGTAGCCAATTAGTAGACGTAATTTTTATTTTAAAAGCAGAGTCATGCTACAGAGTTCGTTGAATCCAAACAATCTGGACGCTCAAATTGCAGTTCACAAAGAAAATATGTCAACATTAATGGTCAAACTTTTCTGAATACCCTATATTTTAGCATTTGAGTTGAAATGACCAGTACTGGAAAGTCTAAGGAATAGGAAGATCTAAGTACATGTGAAAATGCCAAGATCATTATCAATCTAATTGGGCACTAATATTTTATTTATGTTTTACATTTAATACTGGCACGGTTTATGATTTTTCAGTAGGCTTAATGAGTTTACCATCAATGTCTCTCTGATGGTAACAAAGCACACATTTTTCACGTAGTATCATCACATAGCACTACTATTCTGTATAATTTTGTATGTTCTGTGGTAAATGCTAGTGAACAAGCTATGACAAAACACTCCAGGGAACTTGGAATAGAAAGCGTGGGATGCTTTACTTCAGCGCTTGTTAAAACATGGGGCTGCCAATACATTAAATTAACTATGAAAAGTAATTATTGTTGATTACAAAGATGTTTGTGGTTATACTCAAATCCCATGGAAGGTTAACAGCGTCTATGAGTGCAGCATGGCTTATCTTTGTTGGAGGATATTGTGCATTGTGCAACACAGAGGGACCAGGCCGATTTTCTACCTGAGAGCTCAGAGGGGTTTATCACCAGATATTCCTGAAGCCAGTACTGTGCAATCAGCTGGGACCTTGCAATAACTGCGACACTTCAAGTCCTTTCAGCTTTATGATTTTTTCCCTGCAGGCACATTTCAGGGAGAATTTGGGAATACAGTAGGTACTTACCATCACTGAGTATCATTATGCCTTCAGTGTTGAATGGCATTGTTTCTCTTGGCCTGAACTTTATCCTGTTCCCCTACACCAATTCAACAGGATTTTCACACAATCGCTGGCTTTCCCAACATCATTACCTTACTGTATTCTTGTTGTGCTTAAAGCACCATTAGAAATTTCTAGGTTTCTGAGCAGCTGACTTGCAGAATGCGTTGTTAATTTTCACTGAATTTATTAAAAATGACAAACAGTTTAATAACTCTACACTTTAGTGATCAAAATCTCTGCTTCAGAAAAAAAAGAATACATAAAATATGTGGTTAGTTTGGGGTGTATCTGTACTTAATTATTTCTCTATGACACAAGAAAAACGTCAGTCCTTTGAAATGAAGCGTACATACCATATATGGTTAGTCTGGGGCGTGTCTGTACGTAAATGAGCAGTGACATGCACATGCATGTCAGCTATAACAATTGGTATTAATGAACCTTCACTGCATTCACTTGGGCATTTGATATGTGAGCACATTTGATGAATCCAAATTTTATTGTGCATAAAATACCTCTAAATTTTATGCATAAGAAATTATTCGGAACCTTTTTTTTTAATGGAATGTTGTTAAATGAGGAACTAGGAGTTCAAAAATGTTTGACTGGCAGTGGATGGGACCCAAGGACACAACTGCATCCTGAAGGATTCATGCTAATCTGTTGTTAGTGCTTTTGTTATTTTGTCCATCCCTTGTAGGTTTAAAACTCTATGCTGGGATCACATTTCATAAGACATCTTTGCCAGTCATCAGTTTTGTTTTGCACTTCCATTTTATGAATAATCATACAACTTACAGCCAGATTGGTCAATAGCTGATGAGATGAGACAGGTGTGCTTAAGTACTGAAACTGCTAAAATGTGCAAGTGTACTCTAGAACAATTTAGAAACACTGGTAAAGACAAGTACCCTTCTGTCAGTTGCGAAGGTAGGCTACTCATTTAAATGTGCTGTTTCATTTCCCCCCCTCTACAAATATTATTCAGTAACAGCCATTTTAAACAGCTCAGATGCACTAGCTCCTGCTGTGTTTTCATTCACCCTACAGATACCCATGACAACTATGACAAGTTAGTGTTGAATGCTGTACATTAGAAAGGGTTTTTTTTTTTTTGCCTCTTTATAGAGAAGACCCATGAGATGTTTTTTATGGTGTAGTCAACTGGCATTCCTTTAAAACCCAAGCAAAAAGAGCTGTCACTTTCCCTCAGCCTTAAAAGGCAGGCCTATCATTTCAAACAGAAGCCTGGATTTTTTTTTTATGAAAATGCTGATATGACCTTGTCTGAACTAGAAGTTATGACATTTTTCATTCAAAATATGAATATGAATAATCTCATCCTTTACATTTTCAAACAGGAAGGAGCATTTTGGAGAGAAGCCGGAGTGGTTGATCTATGCTTTTCAAGCTAGTTGAATGGAGCATCATGTACGAATAATATATCCGACTCATATTTCTATCATGGAAAAAAACACTGAAACTTTTCATATTTTGAATATTCAGTTTTTAATTGAATATTATTTCATGTATTCATTCATCTTTAGTAATCATTCAGGGTCACAGTGGATCTCAAGCCTATCTCTGGAACAAGGTGGGAATACACACTGGGTGGGATGCTAGTCCATTGCAAGGCACCATGCACCCACACACATTCACATACCCACTCACACCTACAGGCAATTTAGCGTAGCTAGTTTATCTTACTACATATTTCTGGAAGAAGAACGGGGCACACTCTGCTAGCTCCAAAGGAAAACATCTTAATGGTGTAGCACAAAAGGAAGTGAACAATTTAACCGTTCCTAATAACTGATCCTAACCCCTTCTTTATTTCCTCTGAGAGGAGCCCTTACTTTGAAACACATTTTCGAGAGCTTTTTTTTTTTTTTAGTCAGAACAAACTTGATTCATGCTACAGTATTGGAGTTTAGATACTCTTGTGACTTTCCAGTTCATCATGTCATCACTGTAATATCCTTTATATTCATCAGTTTCTCCTCTCTAATCTTTTGTTTGTGCCAGACAATCTCTGTGTCTGTGTCCGTGCTGACCCTCAGTTGCATTGCCCAGGACCGATGGTATGCTATCTGCCACCCTCTGAAGTTCAAAAGCACCGCGAAACGGGCCCGCAGGAGCATCATCCTGATCTGGTTGGTGTCCTGCGTGATCATGATTCCCCAGGCTATTGTCATGGAGTGTAACAGCCTCCTGCCTGAGCTGCTGCCTGAGCTCACCAACAAAACAGTTCTCTTTACTGTGTGTGACGAACACTGGGGAGGTGAGAGAGCCATCTGGTATATACACTAAGAAGCCAGTATTCCTTTTCCAGTTTGACAAATGGATGACTACATTCTCCTTAAATGTGTTTCTCTTGGTTAAACCAAGAAGGGAACATTTTTATTACCCACCAAGAAAAGTGTAGCGGTTGATCACTGAACATGGTCATTATCACATTCAGTCGAGTGTAGACTTGGAAGATGCTGTTTAATCCGGTTCCAAACTTGCTATGATCGGTTAAGACAGGTTTTGATTGGATATGACCTATCAAAAATTGACCAGCGGTATACCACTTTGGGTAAAATAAATCTTTTAAAAAATCACAACTGATATTTAGATGCCATTGAAGGCATTAATTAGCTGGATGGAAAATAATCTTGGTTGGTTTTGAAATGGCAAGCGTGATATCTATTCTTTTGTGTGTTCAAAAGCAGGACAATAGCCCCGTTTAAAGAATAAAACAATAACCGTAAATGAACAGTTTTTGTTAGGAACAAAAACGTAAAGGAAAACATCATCATTAACTGTTCTTGAACAGTTCTTGAAGCATTCGTTTGAAATCCCTCTTACCAGTTAATAACGTTTTTTTGTTGTTGTTCCGTGTAGACCACTTTCTTTTTTATTTATGTCTCACCTTCAAACTGCCAAATTAACATCAAGCCGATGGTGTGATTTCATTCAGTGTATTATTTTAAACGCATTGTACAGCACAGGCCATAATGGCCATAATACATGGCTTCAGTTCATGTATGAAGGTGAATTAGACTTACTATAAAGATTTTCACAACATAGACCCTCATTATGCTAAATTACGCAACAGGCAAAAAAGCAAACATTTTGGTTGTTGCATATGACAGAAAAACACCTTGCCTTAATAACCCAGATGTGGGATGGGCCAGCTAGCATATCTACTTTTTTAAACAGGGAATTTGATAACTATATTGACAACCTTCATTGAATTTGGAATTATTTTGGTGGGTTTAATAGCTTTTCAAACCTGCTTTTTTATTGGGCATATATATTACTGTACATACATAGTATATGTACTCTATTTGGCATACATACAGCCTATTGAAAACGAGCCAAAATAACATTTTTTTCCCATTTTTATGTGTGTGCGTGATTGCTCTCTTATATGGCAGATGAGATCTACCCCAAGGTCTACCACACTTGCTTCTTTATTGTTACCTATTTTGCCCCTTTGTGCCTGATGGTCCTAGCGTACATCCAGATCTGTCAGAAACTCTGGTATCAGCAGGTAAAATATTTCCTTCCGCTTCTCATCAACTTACAAAAAAAAAAACTTTCATCATAAGCCAAATCTTAATGGGGACCATAGTCATATGCTAGCAACTGCTCAGTATACTAAACAAGTGTTCATATAAAAAAGGGGGGAAAGCCTGACGCTGTGCTCTATAGTTTTAGTGAGCTTAAATGGATTCTCATGTCTTAGACTAGACACTAGAGTAACATTCTTCTACTTCAGTAAGGGGTTTTCTTTCAAATTAACACATGTAAGTCAGTTAGTTAAATATAACTCCAAGTCAGTTAATATGTTGACTAGTGCCGTTGAAAGGTGTGGTGGAAGCAAAACTAATCTACTTTGCATACTGCAGAAAGACATTTAAAAAAAAAGGTTAACTGCTATCAACAACCCAAATTTGACAGAAGCACATTGTTATTGAAGATTGAAGACCCCTGATCTATATTATCATCAATCAGTATAATATGTTCTGTTGGTTTAGTACCTAGGCTCTCTGTTGACTAAAGTACTATTCTGGATTTGTCTTCTCTGAAATAGTTTGGCCTGCCATGTGTCCAAAGCACTGCTCTATAGATTTTATTTTTAGAAGATGAACAGTAATGTAATGTAATGTAATGTAATGTCTGATAAGATTCCAGGGACCTCATCGGTGGTGCAGAGAAAGTGGAAATCCCTGCAGTGTTCAGCTCAGGCTGCAGGCCCTGGTGAGTCAGTCAAGGTCAGGACCAGTGCGGTGTCGGCTGAGATCAAGCAAATGAAATCTCGGCGGAAAACGGCACGCATGCTGATGGTGGTGCTCTTTGTCTTTGCCATCTGTTATCTGCCTATTAGCATCCTTAATATCATGAAAAGGTACCTTGAGGCTTTTCATTTTAGGTCTACAATTGTGAACAAAGCTATAAAGTACTTTTTTTTTATAGTTTGACTGTTATAATGTTCATTCTCTTACGCAAAAAAAGGATCTAGAATAAAGACATGTACAAATGATATTACAGTTCTCTGAAGTGATCTTGTAGTGCCAATACAGGTTAAGCTTGATGTGCTAATGAAATGCTAATGTTTCTTGTTTCCCCATTTGAGCAGCGATGATTTCATCAATTCACAGCTGTCCTCAAATTTCTTTTATAATGTTAATCATTTCTCATGTCTAGAGTGTTTGGTGCTTTCAAGAATACAAACAACAGAGAAACAGTGTATGCCTGGTTCACCTTTTCCCACTGGCTTATATACGCTAACAGCGCGGCCAATCCCATCATCTACAATTTCCTCAGTGGTGAGTATCTGAGCCTATGCTCTAATCAGCCTCTGTATGAGACATTATCTCCATCTGCTGGACACATCGAGGCTTTGCTGGATCCTTTCTTCCACACCATATCATTGTCAACTATCCTTGAAATAGGCCTTCAAAGCTTTAAAATGACCATTGTTCTCCAACAACATCTGTTCCCATTCATTTTCAACAAGCCAATCTCAATTAATATTTAATCAGCATGGTTAATATTCTTTACAAGCCCCTGCTGTGTGACTGTGATAAAGCCTATCCTGATAACACTGGATGTGAGGTAGACAATTACACATTGAGATGAGATGTTTTTTCATCACAGGGCACCTTGCACACACACACACACACACACACGCACACACATCCACACACTCACTCATAGCTACGGGAATTTAGTGTAGCCAATCCGTCTAATGGCATGTTTTTGGAAGATCTGAGGAAACTGGAGAACCCAGAGGAAACCCACATGGTACCCTGAGTTCAAGATCAAACCAGGGACCCTGGAGCTGGGAAGTGGCAATACTTCGTGCTCCCACATTTAATTCACACCAGAAATATCGCTTGCTATCCAAATTAGCAGCACATAGCAATCTGCTTATGTCAGCTCAAAGAAGAAAAACAAAAGACTCTAATAATTAATAGTTTGTAATAATAAAAGATTTGTAATAATTACTACCCTGTCAGCTGATTTTAAAAAATGAGGAATCTCTAGGGATGAGAGACCTGGAGCTGCACTGGCCCCCACTGAAATTTGGTTGGCCACCATGGGAATCCCCAAAAGCTTGAGCTAAGTGTTCAGTTAGTATTTCTAGCTGTGTGATGTTGATCACAGTGCCAGGATGGGTAGTCATTTTGATTGTAGAGAAATTAGTACATGATACAATATTAAACTAGATTAAATTACCACTAGCTAAAATAACTGCTAAACCTAAATGACTGTTTGTTCTGAGATCATCTGCTTCTGTCTAAATTCATTCTAAAGTCATTTTAAAATATGAAATCATGCTATGTGTGATTATATAACACAATATAAATGCATGATTGACCATACAAATTTAAACAGTTCATGCTACATAGTTGTAGAGGTTAATGTAAACTTGGCATATTACTAATGTGAAAGTCAAATTTTAGTATTGTAGCCCAATTCTGTTGCACTTTTAGGCTCACCTTTGGATACGCCACTAGTTAAGAGCAGTTTTTAAATAAAAAGCAACTTTTACATTAATAATTAAATTGTTATAAACGAGTAAGCTGCTTTAGAACCTCATGCACATAACTCTCTGTGTGTAGTTGGGAGCATCTCTTTTATGTGAGCTTCCACTGGGATTGTTTTTACATGTCTGCACAAGCTTGCATTATTCATTTGCCACTCTGTCTAGCTCGCTTGTCATGCTGAGAGATATTTGCTCCACATAATAGCTGTTTACCAAAGGTGCATTTAAAGATCCAAACACAAGGATTGTATTCACACACACAGGGACTGTACCATTTAGAGATGAAAAAGGCACTCTTGGTATTCAGGATCGCCATCAGAAATGGGGAAAATTCACTGCTGATTTTAGAAAGTTATATCTCATTGTTTTGTGCTTATTGCACTCTTCACGCAGGTAAATTTCGAGAGGAGTTCAAAGCGGCCTTTACCTGCCACTGTACAGGTCAAGGGAAAAAGAAGGAGAGGGTGAGGACCAAGATGAGCACTGACAGCCACAAATCCCTGTCCACACAAGTGAGTCATTTTGACAATGTCTCACGGATCTCGGACCAGGTCATGTAACACTGATCTATGAGGGTTAATCTTCACAGCATGCCACTTCACTACTGGTTTATAGGACAACGCAAAGACAGGGAGATCTCAAAGGCTCAGACTTAGTCAATTGACATGCACTGAAGGCTTTGACGAAGGCATATTTGCTTCAGAGTATCACCCACGCAAAGGGAAAATGACATTCTGCCTCAAATAAGAGCACAAGAAACCACTGAAATTACATTTCCTTTTTCTTCCAAGGATTGTTTATCTCCATGATTACGATGCCTTTCAGACAGAAAGCACAGGGCAATCTGGTGATGGAGTCATATTTTACACACGCCATTTTATTCATATCTCATGAAGACATTACCGTGCTAAAAAAGCAATAGTGCATATTTGATATTTTACAGTATAACATTGTTATATTGTATAACAATAGTGTAGATAATTTGCAAAAATATACCATAAAACAGTCAGAAGTCTCATCAGTGATTTATAATAATTTATATCCTTGAGTGTTTTTAAATTCACAAATAACTTGATACAAATAAATTCATAAAAGAACATCAGAATTCCATTTTATTTCAGTGAGATAAAAATTGTTCTCTGCATTGTGTCCATTTGTTTAATTTGAGATTGCACTGGGACTGTTTTTAAGTCTTTGCACAAGCTTGTATTATTCGTCACTCTGCCTCGCTTGCTTGTCATGTGAAAGATATTTGCTCCAGATAATAGCTATTTGCCAAGGCACATGTAGGGATCAGAGGGCAATCAGAGAAAGGCTAGTGGCAGATTCGAACATCTTTGTTCTGCTTTGATGGGCCTCTTAAATATGAATGATTTTAAAAGCAGGGCGTAGAATTGCTTTTGTAATAGTGCTTTGTTGTTGTACATTCTTTCATGTGCTTGTTGAGTTCTTGCTGTTATCTTTAATGTAAATGCACTCCTGCTGAACAACAACAGTAGCAAAAAAAAAATGCATAAAGATACTTTATGTTGCTATTACTGCTAAATTTTTTTAAACTGGGTTAAATGTTTGAATTTAATTGGTGGTGTGTTGCTTTAATTGCTTGTGGTAGAAAATAAATTGTTAATATTGGCATCAGTGTATATCTACATTTGTTTATATAGTTTATTATATTTCAAAGGTAAAATAAAGGTGCAAAAATAATTTTATTTATATCTGATGTAAAAGTAATTCTACTTCTAGCTGATGTTTTTTTCTGTACCCACATTAAAGATTTTATATCAGATATAATTGGTTGCAAAGTGGTTTGATAAAAATGTGCTTTCAATATGTCCCCCTAAAACCTAGGAAATTAGTTTAAAGATAAAACATGGTGTGTGATTTCTGATGTGATAAAGTGACAGCATATTTGGGTTGACTTTTTAACATTACCCTGACTACCCAGCAAACATGCCTCTTTGGGGCCCATGTGGGGCCACTGTGGGCTAAAAATTAGAAAAATTAGGGCCCATGTGGGCAGCCCACTATGAAGCGTGACATGCAGGGCACGTGTGGGCCCCACACTAAGTAGAGTGGGCCCCCAGTGGGACCCATTGTGGGCCCACAGCATGCCCACAGAGCACTTCGGGCTGGGTGTGGGCTGTCCCACTGGGGCCCCACATGTGCCCCACATTACACGCCGGTAACTGTGGGCATGCAGCGGGTCCATAGTGGTCACCACTGGGGCCCCATAGTGTGGGGCCCATGTGTGCCCCGCATTTTATGCCGGTAACAGGGCCCATAGTGGCCTGCCCAAATGGCCCCCAAAGCCTGTGTAGGACCACAGTATGCCCTGTGGGCATGTAGTAATAAAGTAAGACTAACCAAAATAATGTTTTGAATACTTACATTTATTCACAGCCAGGTTAAAAGACAAAATGAAGAAAACTGAGAATTTTGAGAATACTGCATGCTTTTTATTAAACATGGACCCATGTGGGATTAGTGCAGGTGCCCTGCCCACCTTGCCCCACAGTAAACCCACACCTGCCCACAGTGAGCCCACACGGGCATGTTTGCTGCGTAGTACTACCAGTTTACCACTGACGGGGGCAAAGTTTAGGGAACAACCAACTAAACCCTTTAAAAGGATACACAGCAATAATAATTAAACACTTCACCATGTTTAATTTACATGTTGTTGGAAACTGAGTTAACAAATATTGTATTAACTACTGACGCACTGAATTAACACTGTGTGATGATACTTTAAAAAAAGAAATTAAAGCCATTCACTGAACTGCAAAGGCAATTGTGTGCACCTGTATGGATTAAAACACTGTAGGTGGTTATTCCATGAGATTTTATTGTGTTTTTAAATTTAAATAATTAGATTAGATTTAAATAATAAATAAGTGGAGCGGAGGGGAATAGTAAATAAATAGAGCTACAGAAGAGCAATTTCTATGTGCCACAATGTCCACACACCCCTCTGAAACATTTTATGACGGTTCCAAGTGCTTGTTCAGGTGGCTGATATAATATATATATAAAGCGCTGCTGATTATGATACATGTGTCAGATAACATTGTATTGCGCAGTAGTTGCGCCGTAATGACGCTCATAAAAGCTCAACTCAGTTTTTTCTTTTCCGTTTGAAAACTACCAGCCAACAAACTACACTGAAAGTTTCAGTGACTTTATACATTAATATACATTAAATGTAGTTTTAAAAAAAATTCTACTCAAACTTTAAAACTTTTCTGCACTCACACATGAGAGAAAACAGACCCAATGGACTAAACATTTGCCTCCAGGGACATGGAGGTGAATTACAGGCTAGTTTTAATGCAGGTGGAGGAAGAAAAAAAAAAACAAGGGTAGATCTGATTTTATTAAAAAATATGAATTATTAAAAAATAATAATAAGCTGCAATTCCTCACTGTTACTAGTATGTTACTGTAATTATTTTCAGTGAAACCGTCATAAATATTTCATTAACCTTATTAATAGGCTATGGCAAGATCATGTAGATGGTGCTTGAAAATATAGAAAAATATATAAATATCTAAAATCCGGAATGCCATCACTACTGTAGTAAATCCACCCACTTAGCAATTTAATCATCCCATAGTTCCTCAAAACGGCAAACAGCGGTCATGAATCACTTAGCGAAAACAAGCACGTCACGTGAACAGGTAAATATCGCGTGCGCTAGTTTAAAAAACATGCTGGGACTGACGTCATGTCCGGTTGCTGGCATTGCCATGGGGATATACACCGTGCGGTCCGCGAGCGCAGGTGTTGCTCCAGCAGCTGGACTTCATCCGGCAGCCAGGCGCTCAGAGGAGAACATGAAGACAGCTCTGTTTATCGGTGAGTAACATTACTGAAGGGAGCTGAAACACCTCATATTCCCTTTTTACATTTGCGTTGGTTTTTAAACTTTCGTCTGTTTCTTTGTTTTTACGCTGGTGACAGTTTTTTTTGTTAAATATTTGGTCATTTTGTTTAGAGTGGAAACGTCTAAGTTTAGAGAGAGGCTGAGAATAGGCCTAGAGATGGCAATAAATGAAACTTTAAAAACAGCTGAAAATGAAAATAAAGTGAAATTAGTCCTACTGTTTCAGGTTGCAAGACATTTAATATGTAAATGAACATCTAATTTTTGAATATTTATGCATTTTTCCTGAAAGGCTATGTTACAAACCATGCTTATAGTCAGATTGTGCAGACATTAAGACATTTTGCAAGTCAATGAGTTCAAATGTCACATTCATAGACAATTATGCACACAAAAATATGTCCCATCTTATATATTATTATGGTATAGAGCAGAGATTTTGCCACTCTGGGGTCCCTTTTAACCATAAAATAAATTTCACGGACCACCTCAATACAGATTTATGTTATTTATTTAATTTATTTTATGAACTTAATTTAACTGTTCAAATATTAGGCCTGCGTCCAATAATATTGTAGTTATCTGTTAGAGCCATATGGCTTTGTTATTCCTGAATGTTCAACTCACTGAACACATCTTTATTATTATTATTGCTCTTAGGTCCAAGCTGACATTATGTATAGGTTTACTGTTATTCGTAGGTTTTTGAGTTATTGAGGTTTGGATTAAACTCCTTCAATTCAGACTAATAACTCTAAATAGTAAATACAATAACTGTGATAAAGCTAAGTAGTGAATTCCACAATGGATCAAAATGAAAAAAAAAATCGGATCCCTGGGAGTCCCAATACCCCACTTCGAGAGCCAGTGATCTTGAGCAAACGGTAGTGAAATTGCTTGTTTGTTTTTCTTATTTGTAGGGATGTGCCTGGTTTTGCAGACAGTTTGCACCCTGATATCTACACGCTGCTTGTCACAGATGCAGCCTTGTATTTCTCCAGACTTGTGCAGAAGCAAACAGACTCTTCTGAGAAATGTCTGTGTTTCTGAAGGTACACATTTGTTTTCTGTGTGGGATTTGTGACTAATTCAGTAATTCCAAAAGGCCATACGTTTTCTGAAATAACATGGCTTGGCAAGATCTAGATGCTAGCCCAACGTAACCCAATTTAAAGCCAATAGCCTACAGCAAATGCCCTTGTTTACCTGTTTATCCAGGTTCACAAGAAACCAATACATAACCAAGGGCCTGTCTTAGTGCATGAAGAAAGATGTATTGGTTAGCTAGCTATCTTTGACCACAGTTTGACCTAACCCTGGATTTCCTTGTTGTGGTATAGCTAACCAGCTTGGGAAAGCTTACGTTCAGGATCACAGACTGTAAAAAGCTTTTGGCTCAGTCAGCTATCAGAAATTTCCTTTTTCCCCTGACACAGGATACTTCCACAGTGGACATATATTTATCATTCCTTGAAGTTTTATGGTTTTAATAGCATAAATTGTGAAAAGTTAAACGTCTAAGTTTAGTTAGAGGCATATGTCTGAGAATAGGCCTAGAGAAGGCAACAAATTATTAAACTAAAAATAGTTGAAAATGAAAATAAAGTGAAATTAGTCCTATTATTTCAGGTTGCAATACATTTAATACGTAAACGAACATCTCATTTATCTAATTTATCAAATTTTTTGAATATTTTTGCATTTTCCTTGAAAGGCTATGTACAAACCATGCTTACAGTCAGATGAACTTAATTTAACTGTTCAAATATTAGGCCTGTGTACAATAATATTTTAGCTATTTGTTAGAGCCATATGGCTTTTGTATTCCTGTAATGGTGAAAAGTTCACTTCACACATCCAGAGTGTTTAGAGATTGTGGATTATTTTTTTATATCCAAGATGCTGAATTTTAACAGAGGGAACATTGTATCTTTGACACCTTCCAAATGTTTTTTTTTCTTTTTTTTTTCTATGTGACATATTTATATGCCGCAGCTGTTGCTGAGAATCTCAGCAAACATTAAACTAAGCTCAGTACGAGGTGGCTTTTTTTCTCATTTAACCATTCTGGCCATAAAATGAGACTTTTAAAGAAGCACACATAGCCAAAGCTACATTTAATAAATTAATTATTAATAATGAGTTAACAGTTCCTTATCATAGGTTGGTATGATTCCCAAGGGTGATTGGATGCTACAGATTGCACTCTCGTTCCAGCCACCAGTTATGCAATGAACAGGTGTAACAGAAAAAACATCATTCATTATTCCTCACAATATAACGATGTGAAGTTATCCGTTGTACACATATTGGGTAGATCCCATCATTCATCACTACACAACTGGCATGTTAAATGTTCATGTAAAAAAAAAGTTACCATAAAGGAATACCAATTAGGGAATGCCAAAATGGGCAGTATGTTTCTCTGCACTAGAAGGAGAAAAGGGAGAAATCATCTTTCCCAATGAAAGTTTTTCCGTGGTTCATGGTGGTGCAGAAGGCTTGGTTCTTCCAAGAAAAGATGTAAGGGAGGCAAGACGTTCTTTAGCAAATCCAAAAGATGCCTCCACATTATTTTCTTCTCCCAACAACCAAATACGGTAGTGTATTTATTACACGAAAGATTGCATTTCTTGTACTTCGCTAGCTTTTAATATGTCTCTCTGCTTGGGATCTGTAACAGTTTGTGCTGGTTTCACCAAGATCACTCACTTGCCCTCAACTGTAAACGTTAAAAGCACTCAGCCACATGTGCTGGCATCACAGCTGTAAAGAACATCGATACCTTGTATCAGAGAGATAGATTGTACTGATTGTTAATGACCTTCCTAAGATGAGTTGATATCGGTTCCAGTTGTTAGGTTCTGTTAAGTTCGAACTTATTTAAGTCAGGAACCTATGTCATGCTAAACCCCAAAATGACATCTTGGAAAATGAGGTTAGTTAATGTTCTAATATTAAACTAAAAGCCAACAAGTAATGTTATAAACGTTTACACATAAATTAATGTACATTTGACTAATGCTTCAATCCATGACTGAAAATAAGTCCACATAAACATTTGATAACTAAATAAACTCTGGTTTCTGGCTGTAAATATTAAAATCTGCTTAGCCTCACATCTTAATTTTACCACTCAATAACCGCAGACATTAATTAAGGTGAAGCATTAAAGAATACAAGTGGTCGTAATGTTGTTAAATGCTTTTAACCTGTAGATTATGTTGACACACAATGGTTAATGAAAGAACACCACATAATGGAAACAGAAACATTATTTTGAAATCGGGGTAGTTTTAAAGATTTTTCCATACTAATGTAATTAAATTGAATTAAAAACATACAGACAGGTGACAAATTAAAGGAAAAACCCTGGCACTGTTATTTTGGACCAACGTATTAGACGGAATATCTTTTGGAAGAATGGTATTCATCTCTCCAGTACTGTTCCAGAGACTTATATAAATAGATAGATAGAATCTGTGCCACGGTGCATTGAATCTGTTCTGGCACAAAAATGTTAATAACCCAATTTATGTGGGTCTTTTCTTTAATTTGTTACCCATCTCTGTAATACAGCTTAGCTTGATGGAAGTCGTGATACACTACCAGTGCATGGATCAGTACTTGGTGGAAGTCGTATCATTAAAACCGGCTTTTCTGCTTTGTCCCTTTTATCAGACAGCAGCTGTCAAAGTTCTGAGGGCTGTAATGTGACCATTCAGGCGATATTAGCTCACTCTAGAGAGTGTATGTGCACTGATGAAAATCCATGCAGCATTCTACAACTACTGGCTTCCTTCTGCCATTCCCACTTCGGTATGGTATACAGCACACACCACCTCTGACCCCACACTCTAAATGACTGTAAATTGAAACCAGTTATTTTCAAGCAGACGTTGAGCCCTTGCATGCACCTGACAAATCAAGATTGGCAACTCAGCAGGCGAGCCTTCAAGCCAATGGTCTACATCCTCATACTGATCATTACATAAACTTACCAGGTTCTACTACATTCCATTTCAATATTCCAATAGGTTATTAAATTATATTTGCAGCATTTCTTGCCAAAATGTAACTTTTTTTTTTTTTCCCTTGAATTTTCTTTCCAGTTCATGAGAAAAACCTAAAGGAGGAATGGAAAAAAAGTAGACTGTTAACATATGGTAAATGGATGTTCTGTTTATACTAAACTGCTGAATTAATTATCAGAGGACCTCACAGAGGTCTCTATTATTAGCAACATAAACAATATTTATGTGGAAGTCGACACCCAAATCCCCTTCACATAATTGGGGATCTTCTGCAGGCGTGTGTGTGTGTGTGTGTGTGTGTGTGTGTGTGTGTGTGTGTATACAGGTAGGAGTGCAAATAAGCACTGGAGGAAATGAGACAGGGATCAAAATCATGTTTTTGTCTCATTTTTCCAAAGACTGGACATTATTTATCACCTTTATTTCACATTGTTAAAAGTTAATGTAATGTAATTATAATTTTGCCAAATTTTCGTGTTAGTCATTCTTAGCATTATCATATTCTTAAACTTTGTGTGCAGCTTTGGTTACACACAAAGCACATGGCAAAATTCTGACAGTTTCTCCCTCTGCTCTGTCTCCCAACTAAGTACCGGCTCCAAACATTTCCTGCGTTCAGGAGATGATGCTGTGCATCCAGGATGAAGTGTGTAATCACCAGCTGGTGCCTTTTGTCCAGTCCTGTTCTGCTCCTCAGTGTGAGGAGAAGCTTTGCAGGCTGGCAGCAAGAACATTTTATTCTAGCCTGCCTGTAAACGTGGCTGAGATGCTGGTATTCTGCCAATGTGTGACAGATGACCAGGACTGCCAGCATTTTCAGACCATGCTCAATTCCAACTCCTGCAAACAAGACAAGATAGCACAATGGAACTGCCTGGAGATGCTGGACAACTGCACTGGGGAGAAGATTTGCAGGTTTGGTCGTTTATGTCCCACACATCTATTAACATTTAAGGCCATGTATTTTGCCACACTGCATTGGTTTATATGCACTTTTCCAGTATCGAGCCCATCTGCTCTCTCCATAGAGTATGAGGGCAAGGTAGACAATGATGTTTACTCATGCTTACTGATTTATATATAAACAATTTAAAAGCTGCACTGATGGACGTAAAGAGCTTCTGGTAACAGCACACTCATTTGTGTTAACAGGCAGACATTTGAGGCATTCTTGTCCAAATGTTTTGGCTCAGAGGATGTTTCATTTAGTGGATATTCAAACACAGACCTGCTGCATGTCATAGATCTCAACTTTTTTGTCAGTGGAAACAAAGAGTGCAGACTGGCCTTTGTAGCTACAATGGGATCTGTGCTTCAGAGTCCGTGCACCTGTCATGGACTGGATCATCACAATCTTTACAGGTGCAATGTGCTGCAACAAGCCATTCATAACAGATCCTATTTCAGTAAGTACTTCTGCACAGTCAATATTTCTTATAGTCAGAAATATCTAGTTCCTGACCTGCTATTTAGGTCAGCTAGTGACATGAAATACAGATGGGTGACACAGGAAAATGCCCTGGCTCTGTTATGCTGTAGCATTTTGCTGGCATGGTTTGAGTCCACTTAGAAGGAAGGATCACTACAAATTTAAAAATATTTCCATCTTGATAGGTGGCAGAAGAGATTGCTTAGGGATAGGGGTATAGGTGTTCCTATTAAAGTGGTCAGTGAGTTACCTGGGGTAGTTCTAGTGGTCATTTTATAGAAGGTAAAATACACAATACTCTTTCCAGACGTGTATGATTTCAGATGCGAATAAAATCCCAGAGAGACTTCAGTAATAGTTAAATTAGTCCAACCTGAATGGGCCTAATGTTGCCATCTACAGGGCATGAGGGCTTACCGAATGGTTTGATGAGTATGAATATTATGTAAATTATATGCGGGGGACCAGGGGGAAGCTAATCATAAGCTCTGCTCAGTTACTATGGCAACATATGCTTTTTGACAAACCTATTCTGTGTCATGCTAATGTAAAAGTTTAGTTTAACTTGATCAGTTCTATTGGACAAGCCATGTGGTATCATGGTTCCTACATTTCGCAACAGTCCAACAAAATGCTGCTAACCTAGCACATTATGCATTGTCTCGCCTAGCAAGCTTTATTGGGGATATAATTATTTTTAAAATTAAAGTAGCCTAGCATAATGTAGGTACTATACAGTCCCCTCCAAAAGTAAAGGAATGGCAAGACCAATTTTTGGTCTGAGATCAAAAGATGACTGAGATGATAGATCAGAATTTCAGCTTTCATTAACTGATTGTTTCAACTAGATGTGTTGAACAACCTAGAACCTGGCACCTTTTGTTGAACCCACCCATTTTCCAAGAAAAAAATATTTAAAAATATCAAAACCATTGGAACATGTGACTGACTGTATCTTGTTGCCCAGGTGTGTCCTGTTAGATTGATTGTTTAAAGAAGTAATAGCTCTGAAAGTCTACTCTCGGTTTGAGCTCTGGGTTTTGCCTGTGAAGACACAAGCACTGGGCATAGCCAATACAACAGTTTGGAATGTCCTGAAAAAGAAAGAACAACAACCAGACATGGAGTATTTTGGCCAAGGGAAACAACAGCAGTTGATGACCGAAACATTGTGAGAGCTGTGAAGAAAAACCCAAAAAGAACAATCAGTGACCTCACCAACAACCTCCACAGGGCAGGGGTGAAGGTATCACAATCCACCGTTCGAGCAGAAACATAGAGGCCATACCACAAGATACAAACCACTCATCAGTAGTAAGTATCGGAAGGCCAGATTGGAATTTGCAGAGAAATACAGAGATGAGCCACAAAAGTTCTGAAACCAAGATTAACCTCTACCAAAGAGATGGAAAAGCCAAAGTATGGAAAAAGAAAGGATCAGCTCATGAGCCAAAACATACAAGCTCATCAGTCAAGCACGGTGGAGGTAGTGTCATGGCTTGGGCGTGCATGGCTGCTTCTGGGATGGGCTCACTAATCTTTATTTGATGTAACTTATGATGGTAGCAGCAGAATGAATTCAAAAGTCTACAGAAATATTCTGCCAGTTTACAGAGAAATGCAATCTAATCCAGTCTAATTGGGAGGAATTGAGAGGAATTGTTGAATCAAAGTCAAAGTGCAATGAAGCTGTTTTGGCAGCTTGGGTGGTGGCCCAACATCTAAGATGCTTTATGATGGTTTTTCCTTTAAAGTCACCTGTCCGTAGTTGTGTAAGAGCAGAAAGCACTACGCACTGCGGTGCCTACGAGAGCTAGGACTGGCATTACCCTGTTTTAAACCTTCGAACTAATGGCAGTATGTGTTCTTGATTATTTATTTTTGATGTCATAAATCTAGGAACTCAAGAACCTAAGCAAAATATCTCCTCTACAAAGTCAAGAGAAAATAAATCACAGCAAAAGAATTCATGGCTAAATGGTAAGATGACATGGAATAATTGTTACACTTGCTGCACATCTACTAAAAAAAATCCTTCTGCTGATTATCTCTGTTATCATCCATGAAATGTAACAATATCTTTCCTAATTTATGACAGATCAATTATTGTACATTGTGGTGTCTGTTTGTGTGGTGGTGGTGGTGATCATTGCAGTCGCCATCGCCATTGTTATGCATAAACTGGGGTAAGCAATGAAACACTACGTAAATCATTAACAAAGTCTGTAGGGAATTATTAAAGATTGAGTTATGATGTTTGAATTTTTAACTTTTAGGAAAAAGCACAGCTTGTCCAAGAACCCAGATTCAAGGTTCAAACCCCCAGAGGATTCCACAAAATCACTTGTTCTGTAATTTAACTTATATTTAACTCATGGATGTTTGTACAAAGCATATAACATTGTGACTGTTTTATGTGATAGCCTATGTACAAGTTCAGATTATTTTATACTGTATATGATAACATTTAGATTTATCAAATGAAGTTTTAATTACTGATGTGAATGCGCACACAGTTGTATGACACTGATTGATTGATCGTTGTCTTGTTACTGTGCTTTTGTTATAGAATTAATATTGCTTTATTAATATTATTTTATATGAACTATTACCATTTAAATGCTCTTTACATATACAAGCTTTAATTAATAATGCTCACAGCAGTCACATATAAATATCACGTATCTGTGATGGCCTAGGAGCACCCCATCTATTTTTACATCTGTAATCTAATTTACTTATAGGAAAACAACATTATGCAAAAGTAATGGGAAAATAGTGATCATCAGCATCATCCACATCACCTGAGGTAAAAGCATGACATCTTCACTCAAAAGTACTGGCAGAAAAAATCTCGACTTTTGTCGTTTTTGGTTGTTTTCCAGTGTTCAGCCATAGCAACATCTGATGGGTTTTCCTAGGCCCCCTCACATACATCACTGTTCAAATGTAAAAGTAAAATGTAAATACAATCCCCCAGAAACAATGGAAAACACTGAAAAATAGTGATTTTTCGTGCATAAATTATAAGAAATTGCAATTTGCAGAACATAGCTTTATTCAGCTCTTGAACTTATAGTTCTTCAGCCTCCGCTACTTCACTCAAGTTCATTTCAGATGCCCTGTGGGACTTTGTGGAAAACTTGTGACTAATGTGACTGAGTAAGCTAGGGAACTATCTTTCAGAATAATGTCTTTCCAAATCAGGGAAGTGTTTGGTTGTTCTGGTTGTATATGGTTTGCAATAATAGCCACCTAATAACATGTTATTAGATTGAACTTAGTTTTTGGTTTTGCTACATTCCAGAAGGATCAGAAGAGTTCTCTGGACACACTGTCAGAATAGTACGAAGTGAGAACGCAGTGCTGCTGTGAGTCTAGATGTTTTGTTTTGTGTTTTCATTATAATGCCCATATGATTTTCCACGAAAAATTTTCTTTTAATACTGAACGAGAACGTTCATTTAAGAACTATGAAAAATATGCACAATGAATGTACAAGTTAATATTTTTAAAATGAATTAGATTATTGCATAGACCTCAGCAGATATTTATAGAGCAGCGGCATAAAAATATAAAAGAATATTTCTTTTGTGAATTTTGGGCCAGTTTTTATAGAATATAAATGCGCTGTTTTTTTATCGCTTGTGCAGATGTTTCGGTTTGTACCTGCCTTTTTCTAAGCAATTTATTAAGTTCAATTTCCCAAAATATAAACCTAACATAAATATAAACTAGTGGCCTAATTGAAACCACTGCAGCCCTGCCCAGGCAGTTAGTAAGGAATTCCCCACGTTTACGTAAATGAACATGAGCATGTTTGAACCTGCATCATATGGAAGTAAAAACCTCCCCGCTCCACTCATGTGACTATTTTGTTGCCTCATCTCAAACCAATACAATCTGAATAATGTATTTGTATTTGTTTACATCCCTATTGTAAATGTAGTTCTTGACATGAGCACAATTTATTCTTTTTTTGTCAAGAGCAGGAAAACAAAACATAAGATGCAGAAAGAATGAAATAAAGAAAAGGAAATAAAGCCAGTGTTTTGAATCACACATCTCATGCTAAGCATGGACCTCATCCTGCTATGCCAGCATATAAACGGTGTACTGCACTGTTCTGTTTGCTTTCTCTTTTCCTCCTATTTATCTTAGATAGCATATGTAAGCCTCTCGAATCGAGGCAAACACATATCTGCTCAAATACATCTTGGAGACCAGTGTGTAGATAGCATTATGTGAAAGATATCAGGTGAATACAGTTGTAATATGGAGGTAGCGATAAAAAACCTTTTTGGATTTGATTGGAAAAAGGTCACATGTAAATCTGAGCTTCACGATCAAGGCACCCAAGATGCCTGCATCAAGTGTTTGTGCTAACTTGTAACTACAATCAATAAATGCCTGGTTTTTGCATATCCATCCATCCTGTGCATGCACCACCATAATCACAGGACAAGGATCAAGCAACTTATCAACCGTCCAATATCTTCATCTGATTTGCTACATACAAATTAAGGTTTAAGCATTCATGAAGTCTGCCTTGACACAAAATATGATTATGACCAACAGGAACCAATACTGATACTAGGAACCTGATCATTCTTCCCATCAGCACAAGTGATTACAATTTCATTTTTTGGAGAACTAGTGTTCCTGCACAGTGCACACATGGGTAAGACAGTGTATAAAGAGGCCTGGATTCCTTAAGTTTGGCAAGACTGCTTCAAGAATTGAAGAAACCCCAACAATCCTATCCACCAAAGGCAACCAAATTTTAAGATGGAAAAATCAAGAAAAGTACTGCATAAACAAAATTCAGTAGGAAATTCACTCAGAAAAAAAAATGTCTCATTAATTGCTGAGATTAATACAATGTTGATTACCATACCCTAGTCATTAATTTCTAATGAGATCAATGCAATGTTCATTACCATACCCAAGTCTTTCTTTCCATTGGATAGTCCAAACACTGCTCCACATTCCAGTCTGGAAAATGTATGGAAAGTTGTCCTTATCAATTGCCATAAATTGGCTGGTCCAGACAGGATCCTACCAAGTGTCCCTTCTTGTGAAATTAGTGTCCCTCTTACTGAGAGGTCTTTTGACAAGTCGGTTTCCATACAATGAAAGAAGGCCACATTCACGTTCCTATTCCTAATTCTGAATCTCTAAACACTGATTACTTAAGACTGATGTCCTAAGTAGATCTTAAAGGACATCATATAAAACCTTGACTTCATAAAGGTTGGTAGGAGTCTTTTGGCTTTGTCTTTTTAGCCCTTTTGACACTAATGATTGTGGAAAAAGTGAATTACTGAAAATATGTGGATGAGATGAGCCTGGCCCAGACACTGATCTCTCAAATACCTAATACACTAGCTGATGCTAGCAGACAAAATGGGTGACTGAGCACATGATTAAATTAAAATTAAGTTAACAACAGTGCAATCTCCTGCACAGAACACAACTTAGGCATCCACCTGACCTTTAAACAAAAAAACACTGGAAATCAGACATGCTACAAAAGTCATTCACCTGCATTGGGACAGTCAAGTAGACTTTATGGTGTCTTCAAATAACAAGAAGCTCTGTAGACTGTATTGCCTTAAGAAATTTTGTGTTGATGAAAAATTTTTTGATTCCTCTCTAGACAAGCTGCTATGAAGTGTCCTGGAACACGCAGCCCCTACCTAGCACAGCTCCATCACCAAGGCTCAAGGTAAATGGTTATATTAATTTCAGAAACGGGTCTGCAGAATCATTCTTGGCCTAAAGTACACAACCTTTAGAAGCACTACCGATTCCCCAGCTCAATACCCCCCCCCCCCCCCCCCC
>CM040977.1:26315103-26337720 GCA_022985145.1 Pangasius djambal
GAAATGCCAAAAAAAAAAAAAAAAAAAAAGGCGAGAGTGCAGAATCAGGAAGAGCAGCTGCACAACATGCCTAATAATTGCCAAATTGCCGATGTTCCAATTAGCTATAGACGTAAAATCTAAAAAGCTAATGTAGGATCATTGATATGCAGTGTATGCAGTCAGTGAGCTATAGACAGTGTTAAAGAGTCATGGATTTCACTGTTAGTGTTAAAGTTCTCTCATTGTTCCTTAACATCCATTAGACATTCAAAACATGTGTTAAAGTGTAAATTGAGTGTGGGGTCATTAAGTAAATTAAACAAAAATGTAAAGAAACAAAGGTAAAACCCACGCTGTTGTACAAGTATTTAATGCAGAGATTTCTCAGCAAGAATTCATCGAAGGGTAACTCAACATGCTGGCAGCTTTCCCGAGCTTTCTCTGATACACATTTTATTTTGACTGATCATTAATTTTATGGCAAACTTGTCAATTAAATATATGCTCATCTCCTATTTAAGAGGTAAACTCCACAGACATCACTGATCCGGGCGTAAATATAGAAGTAGAACATATGCAGCACCTAAAGTATAATGTGTGAAGAGATAGTATGCAATGGTGTAATTAAACTACAATAATAATCAATACGATATTTTGAATAGGTTGTTCCTAATCCAGAGTAAACAAGGCTTATCTGATGACATTCAAGCATTTTCATTTTTTAAAAGCATATACTTATGTAACAGATCAACATTTAAACATATAAATGCATCACGAGACTTGGTAGCTGCATAGAGGGTAGCTACATTTCAAACTGGAAGGATTTGCAGAATGTTACGTACTGATTTACGTAGGTTTACATAGCTTTATTGCAACAATTATTATGGATTTTTGTATGGAGTTTGACGCAAAATATAAATGGCAAAGTTGATTTCCTTCTTGCAACATGCAACAAAAGTATTTTGGACCCTTGCTTTAATCAGAACCTGTAACTTTCATTTGTCTGTCTGGTTTAAGTGGCAAGTGGTCATTTATACTTGCAGATGGCACTTTTGATTTTTAGCAAATTGCATTTAGTCTAATTATGATGGAAATATCAAGCATTTTCAAATCATTTACTCAACATTTATTTAAACCTTTAGTTTAAACCTTAAGTCAAGTATCTTTAAGACTTTCGAGCATCTGTATAAACTTTGTAAGTTGCTTTCTACTAAAAATATGATTAAAAAAACAGGCAAATATATTTTGTTGGCATTTTCAATTTAAAAATCTGTAATGCAGCCCTTTGAATTTGCATTCTTTGATTTTCTTAATTTAACACTAAACTGTTTGTTTCCCAGACTGTCCATAATCCTGGACCCAGGATTAGTTGGGATGATGGTGTACGCCATCACCATATCAACATGAAAAATGAACCCGAGAATGCTGTTGAAGTGATAGAGGCAGAGGCTTTTCATAATAATCTTATGTGGTACTGAGTGCTCATTGTGCTAAATTAAGGTTAATGGTCACATGTTATGGGATATTCTCTAAAAGATTAATGAGGTGAAAAAAGGTGTGGCTCCAGTTCACCAGCTCACAAGACACCCCTGTGACTGGCCTTTTCCTAAGAAAACTAACCAGGATCCCTTGCAAAGAATTTTGCAAGGAGTCAGTTGCTCTGTTTTCATTAGGAGAGAAACAAGAACTGAGCAATGAAACAAGACCTGAGCAATCTACTTCCCAGCTGCAACTGTAGGACCCTTGAGACAGCACTGGCCCGGGCACATTGACCCTCCAGACTGACAACATGGGCCACATAAACACGGGTCATTTACCCTGATCTCAGGTCACACGCTTCCTTTCCAGTCAGGCACCCTACCTTCTTTAGATATATACTTTGCTTCCCACAGAGACCAAACAGCAGAGTATAATCCTTTACTTTTTCCAAGTCTGTTTGCTCAGAAATAGAAAATGTGCTGAGCCACTAGCAAACATGGATATTTAAGGAATAGTAGGTAGTTAAAATCAAAACTGCCCATTTTGGATGTATTTTTATTGACCCATAAAGTCAATGAAGTATTTAGGTGAAAGTCAGCCGGAAAATGTGTGTATTCACATGTTACTCATTGATGTTACATTAAAAAAAAAAAACAACCCTGCAAAGCAGTAAAACTGTAAAATAATGTTTGCGTAATGTTTGCTGCGATGTATTTTACAACGAATATTATTTTTATAATAAAATAGCCGTTAAATAGTCATCAGTAGTAAACGGTCATATTACTCATCAGAATGAGAGTTAGTCATATCCACTTCAGGTTCTATTTTCAAGTTGTATCACTAATCATCTCAACATATTATTGTAGTATTTGCGCAAAAATAATCTCGGTCAGAAATAGGCTTAAACAGAGGCTTTTCGTTCAGCCAGAACTGCCTGCAATATATTAGTATTCCCACTTCATATTAAGATTTTTCTCAAATTTTAATAGATACCATGGCCAAGTTGCTTTTAGTTGTCTTGCCAGCGATAGATTACTTTTTTCATCCAGGCATAGAGGTCGTGCCAAGAGGGGTACAAAGAGCATGCCGTGACTTTACAATGAACAAAAGCACAAGTGACTCTGAGTTGACGGGGTTACCAGAATTCATTTCTAACTCAGCTGGTGGTAGGGAACTACTGAAACTTCATAATGAAATGCTATGATAAAAATCTTTACCTTCCCCTACCTTTTTGGGAGAGGCTGGGGAAGAGGACAAATGGCAGGCGGGTTATTTTCCACACTCCTGGGGTGCGCGTGATAAATCAGCTCAATTGCTGATTCAGTCCCAGGAATTCCTGTCTCTTTCTGCCTCCTCTGTGTTGTCAGGGATGCTGAACATCTTGGCATGAAGCTTTAACCTATTGCATGTGCTGGTATTCTGATATGTTTAGAAACTTTCAAAATTGTTCAAGTGCTGGACAATTTAAACAGTATGTGGGAGGAGAGGCTTTTTATAGGCTCCTGTGGTTTGAAATGTGAAAATAGAAGATTATTTAGGGAAGAGAATACTAAAGCATTAATCGTCAACCATTATAGTGCATTACAAATAAAAAAAAAATGTATGTATTACTGATGCTGTTATGCTTAATGCCCCTTTGCTCTTTCACTCAGTGTAGTATAAGATAAAGAATTACTGAAGGCAAGGTCATGATTTATGACTACCAGAATGACAAATTAGAAAGTTTGATTATAGCAATGCTTTAAAAAAAAAAAAACCTTCAAAACCCACACTTTAGTATAAACACTAGAAAAAAACATCTAAGCCTTCCTCTGGTTTCACATAATTAGCACCTCTAGGTGTTAAGAGTTGCTTTTATTAATTCCCAGAGCTAGAAAATGGCCATAGAGAATATGGGCCAGCTTCTAATTCGCATAAATAAATTCAAATCTGTCATAAAAGTATAGACTAGTATAGCCAGCTGAAATTGGGAATTGGGAATTATTTTACAGTTTTCAGTTTAAAAACCACCATTTCAGTTTGAGTCTTTTCAAACACTTCTGTCAAGTTAACCAATTCTCAAAGAAAACTGTCTGGGGATATTGAAGGCCACTTTAGTTGTGCTCTTGCTGCAGTTAGGGTTACAAAGTTCAGCTGGGGAAAGATGGATAAACAGATGGGGTGGGGGGAAATAGGAGGAGTGGGAGCAGAGGAAGGAATACTAGAGCCTATAGAGTTTTTCTTTCTCCGCCATTCTCCATGCAGTTAGTAGCGGGCGATGAAAAGATAATTTCTCTCTTGCCCTTTAAGCAAAGCATTGCCATGGGGGTTCGATTCCACTCAATACGCTCCTGCGCTCCCCTCCAGCTCTCAGGCTTTTCAAGATCAGGCCACTGTCACATGAAATAGACACCTAATAGGTGAGCTTTTGTGTTGACCCCTTCACATCTGCCAACCCTCCCAACCCCCAAAGAGCACTGCAGCATAGTGAGCAAAGATAAACTGTGAAAAAGAGTACAAAAGGGGCTGTAGAGGAGTTGATAATGCAGTGCCGGTTCTGTTTCTGCTGCACAACCAGAGTTGCTTCCCTGGTTTTACACTTACAAAAGGCAACAACCACAGGAAGGTATCATTTTGGGAAAAAATATGAGGAAGCATATATTATCAACCACATAGCAGGGGCGCTATGTTATCATGCGGTGGGTTTTTGTTTAATGATGTGGCTTATTAGTATTCTGGGGATTTTTAAAAATGTTTGTACTGTATTTTTTACCTCAGCAGGGGATTTTCAGGCTTTGTATAGCATTCCGTTTTTACCAAATCACCAAACACCCACCAAACAGTGTATCTTTGATAGCATTTGGGTATCAGTGAAAGAAGAGAAACACAAATGTGTGTTTGTCTTGGGCAAATTTCTCCACTACAAGACAAAAAGGCTTCTTTGCTCAAAATGCTGCATAGCCCTGCCACAAAATATTACCCAAGCTACCTTACCTCAGAGGCCACAACCCCTCGTCTAGAGCATAAAGAGAGTATTGAGAGTCCTCACCTGAAGTGCGGTTAGGATGTTGGCCAATGCCTGGCCGTAAGTGTCACGGCCGGAACATGGACAGGCACCTGTGTCGTCACTTTGCGCAGCATCATGCCCATGTCTGTGCCAGTTCTGTGCCCTAGGGACTCTTCATAGCAGCCAAGCTCATACAGCCTCTTTGCCACCTGGGCCAGTATGAAGGAAAGACAAGCTTATAAAAACATAATCCCCCCAGGAAAGATAAACAAACAGTGGGGGAGTGTATACAGAGAGCCCAGTCTGAGGGCCAGAGAGGCCCTGTGGCTTTTACAGCAAACAACGTAATAAGGGCCTCCAGGGACTGTGAACCTGATGAGCGAGGGACGTTCAGTTCTTGGATGATCTACTAGTTTGGATAACCTGCTGTGGTTTTTGCACATCCAAGTTTCTGAAAGTGCGTGGACTCAGAACGAGAAATGTAATGTGCAGAAACATACAACGTGGGCTTGGTCATGTTCGTACCTTACCTGCTACTTGGTCTCGCTGTACTTGTCTTTCATAGGGACAGCAAAGGGCACAATAAATACATCTGTATTCCAGTCACACATGCATTTAGAGACAAATGTGAATCGGACTATTTTGTATGTTCATAAGCATACTGCTTAGTAATTAAAAGTTATTGCAATGGCAAATTTACAACAGATTACATTCATCTCGGAATCAGACCAAATGTGCCAGAGCAGCATGAAACATATGGCTGGAGTCAAACACTGAATAAAATAGTGCCAGTCGTGTTGACAGTGGCATATGAGAAATAATGCAGTGGTGCAAAAAAGTTAAAAGGCGTATGTGCTTTCCATATGTGGAAGAGAAAACATACTGCTTGAAACAGCACACAAACAACTGAAAAGTTGTGAATGTTTCTCTTGGGCATTTGGATGATACCTCAGTTTTGCTACTGGAATTTCCATCGCTCACCCGGCCTCAGAAGGGGCAGAGCATTTCAGTTGTCTGAAACAGCAGGAATTAAGTCACTTTTGCCAGAATGACAGCATCATACAAGTGGAGTTAATGTTCTCAGTGTGCAGTTTGTTTTTTTTCCCCACGTCTTTTTTTTTTTCATAAGTAAAATACTCTGACACATGTGGACTTGTGTTTGCGCTTGTGACTGATACAAAAGTAGAAACGTTTTGTGCACATCTGGAACTTCACTTATTTACTTGTTAATTTAGGGATCCGCTAAGGTCCCCTGTTTCAAAATCTTAAACGTAAACAATGGAAAAATAATGCAGGGTCTGTGTTATAAACAAAGACTTTTAGAACGCGCCGTAAACACCCTCACACTGGCGATGAGCTGTTCAAACCTCTGCATGGTTTCTTCTATGGATCATTTGATGTTCCTCCTACTAAATGTCTCAGAAGCAGAACCAAACACAGCCGCTTCTCTAGCACTCGTCTCAAACTTTAAGAAGCAACACATAATTAGGCCTGCCTGAATATATACATGCAGGTCACCAAAAAAAAACACACACACACAAACATTTATAAATAATGTTAAAAAATCGGCACAGTATTTTCCAGTGCTGTTATGCAAGATGTTGCGTGAGCTAGAAGCTAGACGCTTTTATTAAAAGAGTTGACTTGGCATGCTCAACAAATTGCAAATAAATGTAAATGTTATAAACATTTGGAAACCCTGTATGTTGGGAAGCAGCAAAGGGTACCTGACATCTGGCAATTTGTTAATCCCTTTAATCACCCTTTAAGTATGTTCTTTAAAAACAAGGATACACCATGCTCTTGATTAAATTTCATAAGGCAATACATTTGGGTTGAATATTTGGGAGTGGGGTGCGTGTCAAACTGAATATGTTCTACTGAAATTAACTCAAGCCCGTGCTTTCTAATATGTGGATGCTCTGTATTTAACAGTAGTGTTATAATTGAAGTGGTTACTGGCTATTTCAGGGCTAAGGGCAGGAGTTAAACTGCTCATTTATTTACATGACATTTACATTTCTTCATTTAGCAGACACTTTTATCCAAAACGACTTAAAAATGAGCAAATACAAGCAAAGCGATATATCAAGCAGAGAACAATACAAGTAGTGCTATCATATATCATATATATTTTTTAGTACTAGTGCAATTATCTAATCAGCTAATCATGTAGCAGCAGCACCATGCATAAAATCATGCAGGTACAGGTGAAGAGCTTCAATTAATGTTTACCTCAAATATTAGATGGGGAAATTTTGATCTTGTTGGTGCCAGATGGGCCGGTTTGAGTATTTCAGAAACTGCTGATCTCCTGGGATTTTAACGCATATCAGTCTCTAGAGTTTACACAGAATGGTGTAAAAATAAATAAATAAATAAATAAATAAGGTTAGTGGCAGGTCTGCTGGTGGATATGATTGGATATGTTCATTAGAGAAGTCAGAGTAGAAGGAGAGGAGCTGGTTAGAGCTGACAGAAAGGCAATGGTACCTCAAATAAGTACTCTTTACAGCCATGGTGAGCAGAAAAGCATCTCAGCATGCACAACGCATTGAACCCTGAGGTGGATGGGCTACAACAGCAGAAGACCACATCGGGTTCCACTCCTGTCAGCCAAGAACAAGAATCTGAGGCTACAGTGGGAAAAGTTGGAAAAACATTGCATGGACATTTTCCAAACTCTAACTTTTTTCCTGCTGTGAGCTTATTTCTGTGGTGTGTGTGTGTGTGTGTGTGTGTGTGTGTGTGTGTGTGTGTGTGTGTGTGTTATGCATGTTATGCATGCATTAGATTACTTATATCTATGAATTAAAATATGTTCCCATTCAAGGAAAATAAGTAATCTAGGCACAAATCCTATAATCCAAATCTAATCCTATTTATGGAAACTGGGTTTTAACTGCTTTGGTAAATGTATAATATTACTTTAAATAATAATGTTACTTACTTAAAAGCGGTGTATATGATATTTTGAGTTTTGGTTTTCAGTTGGTTTTGAGATCATTTTATAGACCATTGGACTGCTTTTGTCACACAGACCTGCTAACCCTGGACACGAAAGCAGCCAACTTCATTTATAAATATAAGACAAATGACTACTACTACTACTACTAAGTCCATCGGGTGAAGTACAAATATGATGCACACAGTTGAGGGTTAAGTACAAACTCCTACTGAATATCTGTAGGTCTAAAGGCATAGCTGGAATAACTCAGAGCACAGGTTTTTCTCAGTCCTTTTTGTGGAGGACAATGAGTCCTTAGTAAATCACTCAGCGCACTAAATGCACACCCTCCCATTACTGGGTTATTCCCTGCACAACCCACTCTGAGGATACTAAGCTCGTCTGGGAGAGCATATCTATCAGCTGTTTTTTTTTTTTTTTTTTTACTTTCGTCTACACCGTTTCCTGGGAAATAAAGACACAAAAATTTGATGTTTACTTTATATGTTCATATTAACACTAGGCTTGAGGTGTCCTGTGGCCACACATTTTACTACACACCTTATGCATTTACAGCCTGAAGATTCCCACCAAAATTATTCTTTTACTCCTTGGACGAATCCCTGCTGCTATCTTAAGGGCCATTTTTCACTTATCAGTTCATGTTAGGAGAATGGAGGGATTGAGTCAATGTCACCGTAGACTACAAGAGCAAAATATGCCCAGAAGGCATTGTGATTGGATGTTTCTTTAAAAAAGAAAAAAGAAAGCAAAACCGGTGGATAAAACTGTGGATAAAACAGGTATAAGCAAGAGTCATACTGGGTGCTCATACCTTTGTAAATTCTGTTAATTCTACACTAAATTAAAAAATAAAAGCGACCTATTAGCAGGCCAGCATGACTATGTCCAGGATTCACAGTGGACAAAGTTTTAAAAAATTATGAAACAGAGCCAGTCAACATTTCCTCTTAAGTCATAATGTATATGGTAATGATAAAGACATGCCTGATTCATACTATAATAAACGAATAAGAAGAAGAAATTAATTAATACAAGCAAAAAGAGCATAAAGTACAAAAAACAATTAAGATCCATTATTTCACCTGTCAATAATAATCATAATAATAATATAAAATTCGCTAACAGTGGAAGCACTGCACATCAATCCCAGAATCTCTTGGGGTAAAAAGCAGGAATCTTCTGTGCTGTGTTTCCTCTTAAACAATGCAGATAGTTGAACCTGAATTAAAGTTTAATTTCACATGTCTGCGGCTGGGCTTGAGGAAGACTAGAAGACACAGAATATTTAAGCCGCAATAAAAATCTGTTTCACTGTTGCAAGTAGTGTACTCTCAGTAGCTAAGGCACTTAACCCCAAGTTGCTCCAGTGATTTTGCAACTGGAAACTTTGTTCTTATGTACCATCCCACTTCCTGTTTAGATTGTTACTAAATATAGAAATGTGCTCAAAAAAGGATAAAGTAGTAGTACTTGAAGAATAAAGAAAATTCCAAATCTCACCTGTCTTTTTATATAAGTAACCTTTACTATTCAGACTGGCCTTTTAAGCTCTACACTAACAGTCTACAAGATTACCAACCCAATGTTTTGCTCATCCTGATGCTAATAATGCATTTACACTAATATTTCATATATTACGTACTATATTGCACATTTTAGATGCAGTTTATTTTATAATGGCAGCATGTTGCTAACAGTAGATCTTTCTGCACTACTGTTTGCCTTTGAGTCGTGTATAAATCAGGCAATGGAAACACACACAGAAATGAAAACCCCACCTTCTCCTGCAGGAGTCAAGGCATCCAGGGAGAATTGCCAGTGAGATTACCATAGCTTATGCAGTGCTTCGTTGTAGCGGGGATGTTACCCATTCCAGCTATCTTGTTAGCTAGCTAGCACAGCTTGCTCCAGATTCATTGAACACCTGTTGCAAAATCATGCAGTACCTCCCACAGTTTAAATAGCCAAGTCATACAATAATGTTAGAGAGCCCCATTGTGTGATTATATTAAATCCATGTCACATGATGATGAGACATGGAATGACTGCTAAAGAAGATGCGTCAGGGTAGCAAGAGGATGGGGGGAGTAAGGGGGAGGGGTGGGGTATGAAAATGTTCACAAGCCTTAGGCTTAGCCCTTTTGTCACTGTGAGTCTGACAGTGTTACAAGGAGCTGTGTGTGCAGTCAAAGGGAGGCATGGGACTTTCTGGGGATCCTCTGGGCTAGAATAAGCTGAAACCACAAGCAGTTTATTTTGCAGCCCCCCCCCCCTCAGTGGAAATCTGCAGCTTCAGGGAAACACGCCTCCTTGATTGATCTCCTGCGAATAGAGTGGGCTGCAGGGTTTTCATAGTCAGCCATGCCATTCCTGCCAATGTCAACTGTGCTCTGTTATAAAATCTCTCTGTAAAGCAAGGCCACAATTTACTTGTGAATGGGCCTTTCTTCTGAGCCCAGGTGTTAACAATAGAGGGTGTTTAAGGAAGCACTTGTGCTGAGATTCTGCTCAATAAGATGCCAGTATTTACTGTGAGAACCAACCTCTAGTTCAGCATTACAGAAGGACTGTTCTGTAATGCTTTTGAATGTGTTCATCTGGCATGAATGTGTTCATTCATTGTACAAGAAAAATCATTATCGCATATATGTTTATTTTATATCTTCTGCACTAGTGTCAAAGTAGAAAAGATCAAATTTTACATTCCCAAACAATTTTCCAAAAATTTTTTTTTTTGTATGGCATTAAATAAAAGAGATGTTAAGTAATGGTCCACTTTTTAGATAAAAACACCATTAAGGCTGTCTGGGATCTGCAGAGACAGAAGCAAGTGAGACAAGCAAAATCTAAAACCGTGGAAAGTTCTGCAAGATCTTTGGAATAAACTACCAAATAATTTCTTTATAAAACTGTACACAAGTGTACTTCACACCAAATACTGATTAGATTTTATTTTACAGTTTACTGCCCTTTACAGTAATTTTATTTATATCAAATACATTTTGCTTTACAGAATTTCTTCATATGTGCCCTAGAGTTGCTTAATTTAATTTGCTTCTTGCTCAGATCTTGATGATATATTTTAAAGTGTAGTTTCAACTCAGTGATCAACTGCATTGCTATGCAGGAGTAATTTGTGGTAGGGAATATGATTCAAAATTGCCCCCAGCTGGAGCAGACGCATCAGATTTAGGACCCTACCCAACCATTTAGCGTTCCCTTTTCTCAGCAGCTTAAAGGACAAAACATGGACATTTGTCTTGACAAACACCAGCTGTTGAGGTTTACTTCAAAGAGGTGAGCCATCGCCTCCAGGCCAACCTGGGTAATGTTACACAACACAGTGCAGGTGAATGGGGGGTCTGAGGGCTTTGTCTAGGTTTTGAAGTTCTTTCTGTAGCCTAGACATGGTTGCAGACATTTCATTGCAATCAGTGGAACTTTAGGTTTAAATTCTAACTTTAATTAGACAGATTTTTGACAGACTTTAATTAGCTTTAATCAGTGTAGAACTGATAATGTTAGCTCAACTGTCAGAAGTTACTCACAATGTTCTTTTGGAACAAGGCTGATAGGCCGTACAGCACACAATCATTCCTGCTAACTTTGAGATATATAGCCTGTTATTTGCACAAGAGAAATTCATTTGTAATATATATGTATGCAGGAGTATTCGCTCCTACCATCGATTTTTCATTTGCGAGGCACAAGAGAGTCAATAAATGAGTGTGACTCTCCCCTTTTTTATCTTTAGTATGGAACAAATGTGGAAATAAATACTCTTTATGCAGAGCAGGTTTTAGATGGACATCAAAGCAATATCATCAGATAAATCCTGAAAATAGATTAAAGCTATTTTTATTCCTCCATATGACCAGAATTCATCCTCTTTAAAGTAAAATGAATAGACTCAAGGTCTGATTACAGCATTTATTCTCCTTAATTGTGAAGTCTTTTGTGCTTTGAAGGTGTAGCAGGTGGGGGTGTGGTTCGGTATAGGTCTCTACTAGAAGGGAGGTGGTTAGGGGCGAGCTAGAGGGGTAATGACTAACGTGGCACACCTGAGCACTGTTGTAATCCTCTGAATGAGACTTGAGCATAGTTTTTAGCAAGTGCAGTCATTAGGCTGCCCAAGTGAGAACTGTCATAAATGATGTTTATGGTATACATGTGGTACCAGCCACAGTAACCCCATGGCAAACTTTTGGCTATGCATGCAGGGCCAGAGCGAACACAGAGTATTAGGTATTCTCTTATCCTGTAGTGCTTTAAGTGGATGTACATTGTGCGCAGAGTGCAAGTAAGGACTCTGGCAAGAGTATTAGGTATTCTCTTATCCTGTAGTGCTTTAAGAGGATGTACATTGTGCACAGAGAGCAAGCAGGGACTCTGGCAAGACTAGCTATCACAGCATAACTAAAAGAGAGAGCCAGAAGGTAAAGCAGGCATGAGGGCACAATGGAACATAAAGCGGCCATCCACTCCACCATGAACAAACCTGAGTGAATGTGTAAGAGTAGGGGACGACAGCATCCAAACATCCTACCATGCAAACAAAACACCCTATGCCCATGGACCCTGCAGATCTGTGCATTTACCTAAGAGGAAAAACTATTAACAAAAGGCTTGAAAAAACAGATTTTCAGCCTTGACTTAAAGACTGAGACTGTGTCTAAGTCCCAAACACTAATTGGGAGGCTGTTCTATAACTGTGGGTCTTTGAAAGAAAAGGCTCTGGCCTCTGCTATAGTCATTGAATAGTTATCATTATTCTAGGTACCAACCAAAAGCCTGCACCTTTTGATCAAAGCAGGCATGGCGGATAATTAAAAAAAAAAAAGTTCATTCAGGTACTGTGTCAAATCTGTGGTCAAATCCTCTGGTTCTGTTAAGGACTCTGTCTGCTGCATTCTGGACTAACTGAAGCTTGTTTAAGCAACGTCTGACAGCAAGACATCCAGACAGCAGGAAATAGTCCAACCTAGAAGTGACAAAAGCATTAACAGGTTTTTCTGCATCTTGTAATGACATTATATTTCTTATCTTTCTTATCTCTTCTAATAATATAACTACATGAGCTTCAAATGAGAGACTGGAGTCAATAATCACACCAAGGTCTTTTACTTCTAGCCATCCAGAGTTACTATGTAATCACAAATCATCACCTGCCTATAACCCATCGGTAGCCTATAAAAAATCCCCAGTACATCACACTCATCCTCTGGCCATTTTTGCAAACAGAAGTCCCCCATGCCTTCAGTAAGTCATAGAACCAAGGATAACTTCTATCCTTCTTCCTTACATTCTGGACCACCTAGGTAGTTTCATTTGAAGTTAGGCTATATATCAAAGCCATAATGAGGGTTTTTTTTTTAACACAATCAGTAAGTGCTGATACTATACTTCCCCATTTCTATTAGGCATGCAAACAACTTTTGTTTTTTTTTGTAGTGTTTCACATTAGCTGAATTACTTCCTTGTAAATTTGGTATTTCCCAAGCACAGGACTACTATCAAGACAGCACAGCTGCTATGCAATTGCATCAGTCTGATGTCCATGTAGCTCTTAAGAGAGAAGGTATGCATCTGGCCACTTCCATTGCTTGCTTTCCTACCTTAAAAGTGCTTGTTGCTTCGTGGGTTGAAGTAAAAAAAAAAAAATTTAATAAAAATTAAAAGAGTACCATAGTGTTGTTCCATACTAGTATATGTGACCCACTTAAGGGGTCCTGAAAATGTTACAGCCATATGTACACAGCTTTCATTTTGATACGCTGTGTTGAAACCCATTTCTCCATCTTTCTTTAATTCTCATGTTATTCTACAGTACTCCTCCCTATGTCTTGCTGGGAGGCAGATGTCATTATAATTTCCATCTTTGCATGGAAAAAACCTGCAGTGGAACAATACCTCAAAGTATGTGCATATGTCTTGTCACTACTACTGACACATGCCTTGTGATATGGCTGACAGGAACCGAAGAGTCTGCCGACACCTGTGGTGCAACATTCCCAGTTTTCACTATTGGAGTTGCAAATACCAGCATCCCAGCCAGACAAAGAAAGGAATGTGTGTGGCCACTCAAAATTTCATGGCTAAATCCTTAATTGAAATGGCTGTCTTCCATCGAGAACGCTTGCAGAGCATGAGAGTTGAGCCTCAAGCCATGGAACAGTCTGTTAATGAGTCAAGTGATTCGTTTGGGATTGAATTTTAGTAGTTCCACATGTGAGGTCAGGAATTTTTCTGGCTCATCACATGCTGTTGAGACTGTCCGCACCGTAGCTAATTGCTCAAGGGGGGTAGGCACAGAACCTAGGCGACTTGCACACAGTTTATGATCACCAGTTGCACCACTGGTTTGGTTGACATAAAGGTGGCTGTATTAAGGCAACCTTTATCCTGCTAAGATCCAGCATGAAGCAGATTCTGCCTCTTTTGTTTGTTTGTTTGAAAATTCCCTGAAAAGAACTCAGCTGGGCTCTCTTTTTTGGTTGTATGATCAGGCATCAGGATTTGGCAAATTGTGCAACTTAACAAATCATGTAACTGAATCAAATGAATGAAACCACTGAAAAGACTCCGAAATTTCGACTTTAGTACTGGCAGACAAAGGTACTTAACAGGTAGCGTGCTGATTCCAAATGTCCAGTCTGTGTTTCAGAGAAAATGATGCAACAATCTAGTGCCACTCAGGTCAGTTTTGTGCCACCTGTCCTGGTACTAGGTGGAGCAGAGTGTTTTGACCAGACACCAGCAATGGTCTTTGAGCCAGTCAACTTGCCCTCTCATCATCATAGGCAATCCCTATGATTTCCCACACTCCACTGCTATGTCTCCCAGTAGGATTTCTACACCCGTTTAGTCTGCAATTTATCTCATTAAGGGCCAAGAGCAACTGTGTCCCAATGTTAACGACACAACCACCATGCTTTCCGAAACAGTGTGTTAGCACTTTTATATTCAGCTGCATGCCGCATGGATTTACACACAGAGATTTGTCTTCCTATACCACTAATCAGTACCTCTGCATCTGTCAGAGTAACTAATATGAGTGTTCTTTTAGCTTCAATGTGCTCTTGAAAGCACATAAGAGCTCTTTAAAGAAATTCAGACTCGTTTGGGTGGCTATGCCATGAAATAGTTTAAGCCTGTGATCCTTGCTGTCGAGTGGATGATCCAGCTTCAGTCTTAAAGCGCATTCACTGCTGCTGAGCTGTACTGCTAAATTTTGCTCTGATCATAAGAACATTCTGATGGCAGTCTATCAGCACTCTCTGCCCTGGTGTTCTGAAGTTTAGATAATGAGAAGCAGCCACTGAGACTGCACGAGGAAGCTGTACCAAGATTTCTTCTACACTTCATTGCACTGTTGCACTGCTTCTAACAGCTCTTCAGTTTGCATTGCCAATACCAACTAACTCTTCTTTGTTTCAACTGTGTAAAAGTGCTCACTTCTCCCATTTCAGGGGACTGAGCAGTCAAATATGCAGTGTTAGAAAAAGGATAATGAATAGTCAGAGTATTCACAAAGACTGGAAGCGTCAGAGGACAAGTTTTACATAGTGGGAACATTTTATATGCTGTCCATGTGAGGTCACATTCACAAGGTGATGACTATGTTAATGATACTCGGCAAGGAAACAAGCACATGGAAGTACTCCACTAGTTCAGAAGGAAACAAGTTTTAACAGAAGGAAACTAGTTTTAACTATTTCTTTTAGGTCTTAACAGCTGAAGTTGGGGCACCTGTAATTACAACACAGCTCAGTAATAACTTGGCATGAGACAGTTGGACAGCAAAGAGCAGCATATGTACAGACACTGTACAGACAATTTTTCCTACACAAATGCAAGTTACACAGTCATGACATTCTTTGTATGATTTATTCATAATATTAAATAATGTTCAAAGTGTATAGAAAGTGCTATTTCAGTCAATTCCTATGAGGTTTATGTTTCACTTTTTCTCACTTTTTTTATTTATGGGAAAATAAAATGGAGACAATACATAAAACAAGAGCAGCACAATGCCCAGGCTCAAGTTCTAATGCACCTCTGACACTACCTAGTGAGATAATAAATCACTACAGTATACAATGGAGTATACAGTGGAGAGCAAAGGCAAACAGTACTGAGCGTGAAGAAAGGATGTTCAGTATGACCATATTGTGAATATGGGCTATTATGAATCCTTGGATAAGCACCGAATAGTCTTTATGATCACAGCAGCAGTTCTTAGAATGCACACATAAAAAAAGATATAACTTGATAGTCTATAGAATATGTATAGAATATCTACTAAACATCTTAAACTCTTGACATATTGTTTAAACTTACTTGTAATTAGTTTGACCTGACAGGTTGCTGATTGTCTATAGAAGGTTTTTGACTATTTGTATTTTGACTATTTGAGTGTCTAGATGGCTCACCAAATGAAGTGTTACCAAAAAATATGTAAAATAAATGAATAAATCATGATTTGAGGACGTTTTTTAAGTGTTCAAAGGAGCTGTAAAATCCAGGATAAAAAGCTTTCAAAAAAATGAGCTAAATCCGTTATGTCAAGTCAAAAAGATGACAACAAAATATTTTGTGAAACCAGCCAACAGCTCAACAATACATGTATTTAAGGTGTCTTCATAAGTAGTAAAAGATCCCAGTTTGTATAAGCCTCCCATGTTGGGCATGGAAACTGAATGGAAAGCCCCTTCTAAGCCCAAGTATGTAAAGTAACATGTGAGTATGGCACGAAAAGTAAACATTGCTGAAAACCTCTTTCAAATGAGATGTGAGGTCTTTTTTGTCTGCCTACCTCCTTGAATAGATCCTTGTTTTTTC
Organism: Pangasius djambal; assembly: GCA_022985145.1. NCBI lineage: Eukaryota > Metazoa > Chordata > Actinopteri > Siluriformes > Pangasiidae > Pangasius > Pangasius djambal. The sequence goes on from CM040977.1 coordinate 26,331,363, forward strand.
ATTCAGTGCATGGCAAATAAGACATTGACACACGGATTGTTTTACTTAAAGAAGGAACAAAAGATTAAGCTGTAATGGAACACAGTCTTGAGAGATTGCCTCAAAATACATTTACTCTCGGTAATCTGAGTGGAAAAAGCATCACAGCTTGATGCCATGGCGTAAAGTGCATCTATAATGCAGTTAAAACAAGTTGGAGGATATGGGGTCTTTCCCCATTTAAATAGAAATGTGTGCTCTCAGTGAAGGCTACACAAAACCACACACAAATGGGTTGTCAATGACAGTGTTTTGTTTGGTGTTCTGTGCTTCATCTTGTCTCATTTAGCATGTAATATGTGACCCAGATGGTTGGATCCATTCACAGGATTCTGATTGAACATAATGAAAGACTATACAGCCCACCCTCAGCACACAAATAGGAATAACCATATGTGGAAGGATGAATAAGACAAACTGCAAAACATTTTGATTAGATAAAGTTTCATCAGCCATGTGGACTGACTGTAACCTGACACTAGAAAAATAAACTATCAATCCAAGCAAAAAAAAAAAAACCAAGGGCAAAAGAGAGGGAGATACAAAAAAAAAACAGATGCAGTTTAACATGTGGAGGCATTAGTAGAATTTCATAAATGGAAATGACAATAGCCAAGTCAAGTCAAGTGGGTTTTTAGTAGAGACTTTAGCAGATGAAGAAATGCTGAAAGGATTTCTTGAGTGTGAAAGGATGTCAGCTGTAAGCTGCTTGTAGTTGTTCATTGCTACATTGTGAGCCGTTTGTTTTATAGTCACAATGTGGTAACGGAAAAAAGAAACGTTTTGGCAACTGACACAGTATATTATACATATGAACTTGAAGGACGTCAAGTTCATAAAGCACAAAGAGCAGGAACAGGGCCTCAATTCAAGGTAAAACCATGATTTACAGGAGCACACAGCTGACATTTGCAATCTAGCGGGCAATGTCCCTTAGTGTTATGGCTTAGGAAACCTCAAATCAAAATACTACTTCACATTTACGTTCCTGGGAAGTTTAACAGCTGTTTAGACAAGATGCCATTTGAGCCTGAGTGTGACGGAAAGAAGATGAAATGAGCATCAGACCATCTCTGACTCACTCTAGAGTTTCCCTAGTTGGACGTGTGCACGTGCTATATAGCATATCGCATGGTACATTAATTCAAGTTCAGAATGGTAACCATTCCAGCATAACCCGTTCTAGCAGCCACACAGCTTAATGCCCTCTGGCAGAAAATCCCCTAAAATATTCATTCATCTGGGCAGAAAGGGAGACATTTAACAGAACTGGAAAGAATCCCACAATATTAAACAGTAGATGGAATTGTGAAGTGGCAGCAGAAATCAAGCAGGGCAGTGGGCCACAGGAATGCAAATCATCTGCACTGCTATAAGTTAAGTTAGCAGGTGGCCTCCTCTAGTCATCCTATGTCAACACTTGTTTTCATATACAGCCTACATAACATCTGGTTGGCGGCACGGCTGCTTTCAATTAAGCGTAATCCAGTCATTCAGCTTTGACAGCGTGAAGTAAAAACACACATCAATGGCAAGATGGCAAGTATATCTCAGAAGATATTCCTGTATTTCAAGTGGGTCAACATATTGATAGTGTGTGTATATATATATATATATATATATATATATATATATATATATATATATATATATATATATATATATATATATATACATACTGTATATATAAAACATATGGACACATGCTCAGTAGATGTGAAGATAATTGGTGTGACAACTTAATTTTTAACATCATTTTTGAGCTTGGCAAGTTCGAACTACAAAATGGAATAAAACATGGACACCAACAAGCTAGCCAGCTAATATTAGTGATCATGAGTTAATGAAGTATTTATTTTCACAACACAGCGAACTGTATGGCCAGTGTTGACCAACTAATGCATCTATGTTGATTTGCTATAAAGTAGATACTACTATAAACTCATTTATAGTAGTGAAGTGATATTTTATTTACTGTTGACAGTGTGAGGCGAAATCCCCGTTCACGACATCATATGCTGAATTTGGGACTGAGGAAACCTTCCTGTCGGAGTCGGAATTGGAGGGGGAGTTTTCATTGAGTTTTCCTAGTCAGAGGTCAGAAATTTACAAGCTTTAGTTCAACACAGAATAAATAAATTGATTATACTAATTGTTCATTCCTTAACGATTGTAAAATATTTCAGAAACCTTGGGATTATAAGGTTCTTTCTAAGTAGTTTTAGACCGAAGTATTGCTTAATTAGTGGCTCAATATCTTAAAATCACAAAAGTGATACTTTGAACATGATACTTTTAAGTATAATTTACTGTTATATAATTAAGCACAAGTTATTACCGATTGGTATAAGAATATAAAAAAGGTTTCATTCAATCGGTTTCAAAATGGTTGGTAAAGTCAGTTAATTGTGCAGGTGACAAGAATTTCCTACAAATGTTTATTGGCTGATGACATCAAAACTAGATAGGTGATGAAATTCAGTTGAACCTGTAGGTATAGCAATATACATTACCACAAAGCAGCTTTACAGAAATCTGTGTGTAAACCCTTGATGAGTGAGCTCAGGCAAGGAAAAATTCCCTAGGATGGCATAAAAAAGCCTTGAAAGGAATCAGAGTTAAAAGGAAAACCATCCTCCTCTGGGTGACATCGGATACTTGGATTTGGATAATTATAGTTTAACAGTCACACAGGTACAGACAGACAGTGATGAATGTGAGGTTTGATGTCAGCTTAGCATAAGACAGTAGCTCGAAATCCGTGGTAGTGCAGTTTTTGGAAAGCGCAAGTCATCTAAGTGAAATTATTATTCACAGTGGCACAAATGTCATTTATAAGTGCAGAAGACTGTAGGGAAAAAAACGTTAAGCTGATAATGCAGAATTATGACAAAAAAGAGATCATGTAGAATAAAGAAAAAAATTTCAATAGCATTTTTTGTAAACATATTTAATAAAACATTAACATTGTCCTAATACAATAAATGCAATATTTTGCAAAAAATATATATATATTATTAAAATTACTAATGTAAATGCATATAAAGTCTGAAGGAAATCAAAACATCAGCATTTAAAATCACCAGAAATATTGTTCATGACCAAAGGGGCAATAATAGCTGCTGCTTACTTGACTGGCCTCAAACAGGTTTTCAGGAAAGAGCATTTATTTTCTGCAAGTGGTAAATGTTCAATGAGTCTTCTATTATTTCAAAATAAAGCCAAATAAATAAGCACATTCATGAGCTAATATATACATAACACTGTACATCACTGTAAATCTCAAAACTATCTATCTGTATGTGTTTTATTCCAGCAATATTATGGAAGTGGCAGGTTTACAAAAAAAAAACAGCTTACTCTACTTGGAGTCTCCAATTAAAAATGAACTTAATGTATAATCCCCACTGATGGATCACAAAACAAGGGCTGATGTGTGTTCAAAAAACAAGCCCCCAAACATGCATGGACTTCAGTGGCACCCACAAGACCTGACTACCATATTGCGGTATTTTTTCAGAATTACATTTGAGCTGTCATCAAAGTAGAGCACAGATATCGCGTTCAGCTTGGTTGGTGCACAGCAAGGCTTTGGCACATTATCAGGAAACATGAGATGGACCTGAATGGAAGACGAAAAAAATGAAATCAGTTTTTGCAGAAACCTTCCTAAACAGACATGACGTGTCACTGATATCAGGCTTCACTGCGTAATTATGACACATGCTGCATTCCCTTAATAGAAATATTTAAAGTTTATATTTACCAGAGTTTGCACAATTGCATGATTTGTTGCATTCATATGTGCATTGAGTGGGAATGAGCATTCTCCATCACAGTAAAATGCTGCATAGCCCTCGGGTGCAATTATCCAGTCCTTGAAAAAGCAAAGGGGGAGAGACAGAAAGGGAGAGCAGGAAGACAACGTGTTACCTTCAGAGAGAAAAGCATCATTAACAATCTTAGAATATTACAAATTTGTGTTTATCTTGGTTTCTCTGACGCATGCCCTGTACCTGCCATCCTAATTCGCGGAAGCTGACATAAAGCTCATGCTTCTTGCAGGCCTGCTTCTGTTCGCTGATGTTTTGATCTAGATAAAGGCAACCAAAACCCACCATCAGTGTTCAAACGCTAGCATAGTCATTTACTGTTGTTTAGTCTACTCCTGCATGGGTGGGCTCTGTGGCCAACCCTCATGAGCACTTCTTCTCTATGTCCAGCTGCTGGAAGGCATTCTCCCAAACAATGAAGCAAAGAAAGACTTGCCTTAGTTACCTAAGGATTTACAGACGTGTGTGATGTTTAATCCATATTCAAAGTAGAATGTATTGCCTGGATGCAGGTTTTATATTATATTATACCTCCAATTCTGGAAGCCTGTGAGGTTTTCTGTTGACTTCTGCCTTTGTTTCTAGTAGGATTCTTCCTCTTTCCCCCTGTGGCCCTTACAGAGCGCAGCAACACTTCGCTGGCTTTGAAAAATGCCACAAGAAAAGGCTGCTTGGATTGCGGCCCACTCCTGCCAATGATCCCAGCGGATTTCATGTTGATGCTTCGACCTATAAATTTAAAAGGCGAACACATTTAAAAATTTCAAAGGGCTTACTAATGCAACTCATGCAAACTTATTTTTGTTTGTGGAAAAATATGCTATCATGCAGTTAACATGAATTAATGACTGAATAATCCAATTTAATGCCCAGTGTAATCTCAAAACACAGGACTGTAAAGAAAAAAAATAACTCCAAACTCTAACTTAATACCTAAACTTATTCTGGGGTAGACAACTCAGATTTATTAGCTAACCCACATGGCAAGTAAAAGCTTTAACGTGCTTGCCCAGTCCCCTGTTTTAGTTGCTTGGAAACTGTCTGGGTTTAAAAGCGGTAATTAATGTACTAACTTGTGACAAGCAAGTTAGCTAGTTAAGTGAATTAACACAGACTAGGTTAAACAAATATGAGCATATGAGGATTTTCTTCTTCGAACAAAGTTTCCTTCGTAGCACACTGTGTTTGTGCCCTCAAAAAAGTCAGCAAGTCATTGGCCAACGTTTTGGCTAGAAAATTTGTTTCTTTCCTCACACACAAAAAATATTATTTGACTATGGCTAGTTTCTCGTGACATGTTTAACCGTGAGCAGACTGTGTGTAGTAAGCAGGAGAGTTGTATTATGGCTGTGAGCCAAACTTTATTTTCATCAGTGTTTCCACAAACCAGCGTGTTCACTGATTCTGAAAAAAAAAAAAAAAACAATCTGGGCATGCTAATTATTCCTCCCCGTTAAAAATAGTTCTAGCGTCAGCCAGGTTGTGCCTTGGCCAATGTGTGTAGTGCAGCAGGTGGTGGGAATCTGAACTGTGCAGTATAGTTACAGTGTGGAGGTGCATCACACAACCGTGAAATGCATTAAATTTAAACATAGCTACATACCAAATCTTTCTTTTTTCCGGTTGTCAATCCTACTAACCTATAAATAAATAATGACTAGCCCAGACATGAAATCTTCTTATCCCAGGAGCCTGAGCTAATGATTTTTCCACCCTTTATTAGAACTGTTTAAAGAAAGTTTCATACTATGTGCATGAGTACACGGGTGCTGAATTTCATAGTGCCACTAGGCATTGGCAATGGAATTTGATAACTTTACAATGAATCCATTATTTCTTAGATCAGTCACGAATAACATCCGTGTCATTTCCTTACCCTCCATGGTCTCTACACATAGCTGAAGGCCCATGTTCTGCTGCGGGTTAAGCACCCAGTGGTTACTGGTGGCTGTGATGTCAAACACCAGCCATCCTCCATCCGAGGCACGGATTTTCTTTGAATCAAGCAAAAATGTTTCTGCATCCCTAAATAACAAATTCAGAGTACAGCTGTGAGAGTAGGTCATAAAAGGCCTGAATTATCCAATAACCACTTCCAAATGCAAGCTTCAATATGAATCTGTTCCAGGCATTCCTTTGTCATCTTGGCATTAATATCACGGACCGGCAATTCCAGTTAATCTAAGTGTCTGATGTTCCAAAACAGTCTGTGGGCCACACACCGTGAGAACAGACACAAAAAAAAAAAAAGCTGATCAGAGACAGTCACAGGCCCAGACATGCCACACGCACACTTTGGTTCTAATCATACCACAAACAGTTCTTCTTAGACTGTGCTCTCCTTATATTGTCCTTTTCTTTTTTTACTTTTAACATAAACATCCTAATCCTACACCAAAATTAAAAAAGTGTTTGCCCCACATAATCCCATAATCTTAATCCAATTTTATTTGTCACTTTTTTTTTTTTTTTTTTTTTTTTTTTTT
>CM040977.1:26338905-26381702 GCA_022985145.1 Pangasius djambal
TCAATCAGACTCTTTTTTTTTTTTTTTTTTAACTATAATTAAAATGCCTGTATAGCACAATGCTAAGATTTAATGTGTTCTAAATCCTATCTCCTATACATTTCTGACAAAAAATAGTATTCACACTGTATTCAACATTTGTGGCAGTGTATTAGCAAATATTTTGCTTTGAAATATAAAATGATACAAGCTGCCACTCATTTAGAGATTTTCAGCATCTTAAATCTTTAGTAGCAATAGTAGCAGGGTAAACAGACTGCAAAAAAATCGTTCTATCTGTTTAAAAAAAATGAAAGCAGAATCTATACATTGGGTAAATTTTACAAATAGACTGATTTCAAATTTCTTTTTTCTTTTTTCAAACTCCTTTCTTATGCTCACCATTCCTTCGATGAATTTGCAGGGAAACAGTATATTAGCTGACACGTGTGGGCAAAGACAGGTCAGTATTTCAATGGTGACAAATTACACTCTTAAAACTTCCTGAAACATGCTGTTTAATCACCACTAGAGAAGACTCCAGACAGACTCCATATACACACTAGTGTAAACAGGATGTCCTTTTATTTTCTGCCTGATTGCCTACCCAAAGTGTTTTACAGAGCGGCCATGGGTCTTAAAAGACTAATGGAAAAATGTAAACCCGAATGGTTAAAAAATTAATCCAGGCAGTGTTGTCGGGTTACTGTGATGACAAGGGCTGGGAACATGAATGAATTTTTGCATCCTCTTTCATTCTCAAGAAAGAAATAATAATGTTTTATGCCCTAAATCTAGTGGCAAGTTCCATAACAATATCATCTGTGCCCCAGTAAGACAGAACGCTTGACCCAGTTCAAATTAAATATTGTTAAATATGCTCTCTTGGGTAGCAGTACTTTTAACTCCATAACTGAGTATTTGTGTTATATATGTGTGTATGTACATTGTGCTCACCTGTTTTGATATTCCTTGATCACCTGGTATATGGAGACCTTTAGTGTGACGTTTTCATATCTCCCATGACTGTGATCTTTATAGATGCGAAACTCTGCTGCTGTTACAGCCTCCCCATCCGGAATTTGAGTTAGGTCAAAACGGAACTCTTTATAGTGTCTCCTCTGGTGGGAAAAATCCCTGTCTCTCTCCACTGCAAAAGAGAGCAGCGGAAAAGCGTTGGGAAAAAAAGGTACAGAACTCCATTCTCTTTAGATCAAGAGGTCTCGGCTGGAGGGGCATGATTGCCTCACACACGATGTGTTAACAGTTGCCTTTAAATGGCCATCGTTCAAATTTCAAACTCTAAACATTTAGACGAAGGAAAATAAAATCTCTAGTCCGTTAAATTAGTCAAATGAGCGGAGGTAACGTTTTTAGTACTGGGCCTCTGCTGTGAGCTTTCAGTATTCTCCCAGTATGATGAATGATCTGGCCGTTAAGCAAAACAGGCCTTCACTAATGACACTCTGCCCTTCAGCATAGACAAGTCCACAAGATAAAGTGTTTGTTCTCTTAGACAGGCTGGTAATATTAACATATTTCACATATTTTACCTCACAGATGTTTACTTTTTAATTGTCATGTTTAAAGTACACACACATTCCAATGATAATAAGATGTTCCGATGCTAGAAAGATATTTAAAAATATGTCTCTAATAAAGATTTAGTGTTTTCCTAAACTCATAACACTGAAACACTATAAAAGTACAGCCAAAGCTTTAGAGACAACATCCCTGATTTATAGACTTTACGAACTCGGAACATTCCAAATATCTAGAATCTAAACAATCAGATGTTTATATATCTTCGTACACTATAGTCGTGGTTGCTATCACATTTAAAAGCTGTGAACTCATCCATACAGCTATATCCAAGGCCTAAAATAAGAGTGTAAAGTGATAACTAAAGAGACAGCATCGTAGCTCCATAGTGTCAGTGATATAACGCAGCACTGCTTCTCTGATAATTTATCTATAGTGAAAGTCTAAGGCTACTTAACAGGAAGAGGTCAGAGGCCAGGCCCGAGTCATACCAGCTGCTCAGGCTCAACTTCAAGCCTGGGCTGCTAATTAAGAACAGGGGTTGGGGCCTGTCAGGACACAGACAGCACTGGTTTAATTCAGAGGATTAATTTAAAGCATAACTTTTTGGAACAGGGTCTGCACTCTGAGCAGTGAACCTGTAAAGCAGTTACTTTTACATGACTGGATAATATATGTATGCTCGTTGCATATCCATTTTGTGCACCTACATTTTAGATGATACATGTAGTGTTATTGATTTTTTATTTATTTATTTTTTTTAAAGATTTATGAAGAATTATGAAGTTGAGATTCATTTTTCAGTACTGTTCATTGGGGGGGAAATCAAGGTTTAATCAAAATCATGAAAAATGCAGTGACATCCTGTCACAAAGGTTTTGTAGTATGTTTTATTAGGGAAGGGTGAGCTGCCAGAACTGCTCTGAAATTCCATATTTCATTCTACTTCCAAATTGATTTAATGTTTCTGATAAATCCCTTTAAGAGAGTATAGGAAACTCTAAATACAGGACTGAATAAACTGTTGGTAATACTTCAGTATAGTGTATTAAGAGGTTAAGAAATGCAGCAGCTTTTAACTGCATACACTGATTGCAGCATGTTGGTTCTGGCTCGCTCTAAATTAGAAGACCTGTTCTTTCAAAGTGAACTGTGTACATGCCCTCATGATTCTAAGTGAAAACATATGTAGTATAGTCATTGTAATGGCTTTCCCTGTGGGCTACCTAAGCTGAAACGTTTCAAAAGGTCAGCCAGAAATTTAATCTGCTTTTTTCGCTCTCGCGTCAAAAGTCTCCGATATTATTTTTGACAGTTTAACAACTTTTAAGTACAGTAACTGAGACATGCTCTGAAAACTCAATTTTCGTAATTCAAGCTCTCGTGAAACGCGATGCAATTACAACCCTGAACTTGTGTTCATAAATTCTGAGGCGAGAAACGGCAACACTTGCAAACGTTTCATGACCAAAACCAGTCTACCCTGTCCGCTGTCCTCCCTTTAACAACAGGAAATAATTAAGCCAAATTATCCACAGGTCAAACATTCAATTGATAAGTTTGCATGAGCTTCTGGGTGAGAGGGGTCATGGCTACTGAAGCATTACAGTCTTAATCATGCGTATCGCTGTGACTCTTTCAAAACACACAACATTCCAGAAACCAGGGCCTTAATAGCATGTATTCAACACAACACTTGAGCATGTCCTAGAGAATTTATTTAATGTTTCCTGCTTTCACCACCCCCCCACCCCTGCATACCATACCATGTGTACGTATACTATGTCTGACTGAATTTGCACAGACACTACAGAGGCTTTACAAATTATTTGATATAATAACACTCTTTAGATGCCAGTGTCTTTTCATTCTCTAACCTGTAATTGTCTCAAGAGTTTCCAGAGACTGTGCTGTTCTATTTTATCTGGTTTATGGAGAATTAAATGGCATGCTGCATATAGTTTAGCCTATACGTTGTAAATGAAAGGGTGTCAAAGATTTAAGAACAGATGCTGTTTTAACATAAGAGTACGTCACTTTTAGAGCAGGAACTACAAAAGTACTTATACACTTAGCACACGTAATAAAGGTGATTATAAAAGACGTTAAGAAATTATAATTACTCATTACAGATTAATGTATTTCTAGTGTAATCTGAGTCATGTTCATATAATTATGATTCATAATGACTGATTTAATAGGTTTCATAGATTTAATAATGGGCATTGCCCATAAGTGGGAATTGCTGCATATAATAATCTAGTGTGTGATTTATATTTATCTTAATACAGTGGTAGGAGCAAAACACTGATGATCATCTACAGTTTTTTTCACAGGGAATTTTATTAATTATATGTAGGACACTTCACAAACGGAGAATAAGCGAATTAACATATTGCTGGTTACACATTGCATAAGCCAGTGATTCTCAAAGTGAGGTCTAGGAAGTATAGCCAGAGGATATGTGATTTATTTATTTATTTATTTTGTTTGTTTGTTTGTTTGTTTGTTGTAATTTAATTACAGCGATGGAAATCACAACCCATCATTATCAAAGTTATTATATTTATTATCAAGTTTGTAATGGTGACCTGAATACGAATTTCAATAACCCAAAAAACAAATAAGGCTACAAATAATGTCAAGTTGGACTGTTGGACCTGAAAGTTCAAGAAAAAAAAAGCTGTGTGGTGCCAATAAATAACCAAAATATTATTGTATATTTGAACTGTTGGGTTATATTTTAAAATAAATCTGTACTTGTGGGGTCAGTGGAACTTATTACACTTAAAGGGGTCTTTGGCTGCAAAATTCTGAGAACCTCTGGAAAGTTTTGGAAAGTGCTCCACAGCTTCACCACACTGAATATAGCCAAATTAAATCATATGTTAAAATAGTACTACCAATAGTAAAGTATTGTGTGGCTAGTGCCCACCCCTTTCCCCCCAAGGAAAATGTTACTAAGGCCAAGACAGACTGTGAACAAAGTTCTATTTGTGAAGATAGGAGCTTTCTCTGTATCTAGATATGTATTGTTTTCTACAGGTTTCAAGCCCAAGGGGTGCATGTAATATTTTGACATGATTCAGCACAGCCTTTAGTTTATGCCAGCATGTAAAAACAGTAGCTTAAAGGTTAGGCTTGTTATATTGGTATGAGTGCATTGACGACACTGGCCAAGCAGGCTATGTTTACGCATGTAACAGACTATAACTGTCTGATATGCGGTTATTTGGTGCTGGTAGACTCTCAGAAAGTTTGCCACGAGCGTTATGCGCTACCCAAAACCAGTGATCCACAAATAGAAACGGTTTAAAGGCATCAACTTCCTCGGGTAATGGATACCTACCCAGATTCACAAAGCTCATGACCATGTCGGCATCGTTCAGAAAGTTTGCGTCGTGTGAAGTAGCCAGAGGTGGACTCTGACTTGTCCAGGCCACAGGCGCGCGAGAATATCCGTATGGAGCGCTGTGCTGACTTTTACGCGAACTTCCCAGAGAGTTCATACTGATCGCTTTGCCTGTGTCCTCGAGTAGCGCGTCCTCCTCCGCTTCCTCGGTCGCCATGGCGTTGTACAGATCAAGCATGAAGAGAGGTGCCGAGGATGCCTGCTTTGCCGGAGAGAAGGGTTTCGGGCGATGGGGCAAACCCAGGATGGAGAGAATCTCCCTCTGGATTTCTCGGCGCTCGTGGTTTCTCAGGCGTCTGTAAATGAAGCTCGAGTGGACATGGTTGTCCCCTAAAGCGCACTGGACGCTCTGGAAGAAGCCGAGGCAGCTCCACAGGAGCGCGAAGGCCGCTCCGGCGCACAGCGCTAAGAGCCTCATAGCTGCGATCTTATGATACTGTTTCTTCACCACGCAGGTCTCGGGCCGTTCATGAGCTCCATGACAGTGCGTGTACCATTCATAATACTAACAAAAGCAATAAATAATAGGCTAGTGAAAACTGCACCTTGTGTCCATCTGATTGTCCCAAAAGTCAAAAAGGTCGCAGTTCTTTGTAGTCTGGTGGTTCACATCACGCTTGTTCCTTTTGATTCACCGGGTAAACTTGCAAAACTTTATAGACGGCCTACCTATTACCCACAGTGGTAAGGAAAAAGAAGAACCCCAACTTACAGATTGCTCCCTCAGGTTTGTGTAGTTAGAGCTCCGGCTGGAGAAAGCGCGAGTCGGCCAGGACAGAGAGCTCCGAGGCGCAGGAGTGAGGAGTCGCTGCTTAAAGCCGCTGAGCTCCAGCGCTGCAAGCGGACACATGTGTGTGTGTGGTGGGGGGGGAGAGAAAAAAAAAACAGAGCTGAGACCGAGTAGTCCGTCCCACACACACAGGATTCGTGTTCACCTCTAGCGGTCGCATGAAGTCTCGTTGACCACGCTTCAGCGTGAAATTAGAGCCACTTGATATACGACACCCGTAGTAATCATGCAACGTCCCCGGATGGGGTTTAGTTCATGCACTTTCTAGTGTAAGTGATTTTATCATGCTCGCTTGCTTCATTTTTTTGCATGCAGTAATAAAAAAAAGAACAATAACAAAAAGGAAACTGAAAAATGTATAAACAATATGGAAGCTCCTAAGCACATAAACACCTGTTGCTGAGAAAAAAAAAAGCTTCTGAACTCCTTGTCGCTGAGGTGGTGCCGTACCTTCAAAAGTACACCTTCTGAACCTTTACTGTGTAGGATGAATTCAGGTACACTATATGGCCAGAAGTTTGTGGACACCTGACCATTACACCCATATGTGGCTTGACTTGCCCAAACTGGTGCCACAAAGCTGGAAGCACACAATTTTATAGAATGCCTTTATATGCTGTAGCATTACAATTTCCCTTCACTGGAATTAAAGGGCTGAGCCCAAACATGTTCCAGCATGACAATGCCCCTGTGCACAAGGCAGGACTGGAAGAACATGAGTGTCCTGCACGGAGCCCTGACCTCATCCCCACTGAAAACCTTTGAGATCAAATGGAACGCCAACTACATGCCAGACCTTTTCGTCTGACATCAGTGCCTGACCTCACTAACGCTCTTGTGGTTGAATGGGAAAATCCCAACAGCCACGCTCCAAAATCTAGTGGAAAGCCTTCGCAGAAGAGTGGAGGTTATTATATCAGCAAAGGGGGAGTAAATCTCGAATGGGATGTTCAGCAAGCACATAGGTGAGATGGTCAGGTGTCCACACATATTTGGCCATATAGTGCATATTGGGACATCAGGTAAACTAGGGCAGTTTAACTGTTATTGAAATTTGATTTATTGAAGCCATGAATAAGTATGCTACAAATAAATGTTTTAAACATGTCATGAAGATGGAAGTAACATCCTACACCAATGTAAATATGTGTCCCAAAAATGGATTTCAGTCAGGTTTGTCAAAAGTGTAATGCTTCTTTAGAAAATGATATAAACATTTATCTTTCATGCTTAAATAGCCAATATCTTGAGGATTTCAGAAATGTGTCATATGTTTGGGTATGTGTTTTATTAATGGCAAGAAAGCTTAGAAAGTTTAAATGTGTGTAAGCTATAAATGTGCTAGGAACTCAATACCTTACCTAAAACCCCTGGAGGCATTGCTTCTCTGACAAGTCCTATTAAACGTTTTCTATATGTTATTATTCTGCATTTTACACTCGGCCATTTGTTTGTTTTGGTGCGGTTTCCGTGGGAGACAATAGAAAACCCGTGAGCATAACACCTGTTGGTGAAATAAGTTTTAGAATTTCTTTTTTTTTTCTTCCCTTATGTATTACAACCAGATGGCATTAAGAACTCACGATTACAGCAGAAAAGCTACACAAATTTTAGATCCATTTTTTACCTACAAAACTTCTATCCATCCATCCATCCATTCTCTGTACCTATTATCCTACACAGGGTCGCGAGGAGCCTGGAGTCTATCCTAGGGGACTCGGGGCACAAGGCAGAGGACACCCTGGATGGGGTGCCAGTCCACCGCAGGGCACAACCGCACATGAACTCGCACACCCATTCACTCACTATGGACAATTTAGAGATGCAGATCAGCCTACAATGCATCCAGGGAAATCCTGGCTTGGCAAGATCTTGAGGTGGTTTCCTGGAGTATCTCTATTCTGAAGAAAAGGGGCAAAACCTCTTTTCCCACATCTCCCACAGAATATTATTTTTGTAGTAGAAAAAGATGGCGTAATCTTTCCAGACACAAAAAAAGGGCAGTCTGTACAAACGACTAGCGTTTATGATTCAGACAAGACTAAAATCCCACTGATACATTGGTAATAATTTCCCCACCTTCCTCAGAAAAGAAACTAATCTTTATTCAGTACTCAGGACATTGCACAGAGAACAAAGGATGAGGTTTCCCTTTTGTTTGATCAAGATCGCGGTTAAGGAGACACAGTTTATGTTGGTATTTATTTGTTTAATTGACCTGGACACAATTAATATAAAATGTAACGATACAATGAACTTTGTGGAATGCTGTTACAACTGTACGAAATCTTAGGTTAGCTACTATCCAGGTTGAAGTTTGCAACATTAAACATGGTAGCATTAAATTTAAAACAATAGAAAATTGTATCTATTGTCTGTAACTTCAGGAAGCAAGTTAGCTAGCTGGCTTCTAGTGGCAATGAACAGACGCTGAACTCTGCTGTACTTATCAGTAGCTGTAATTACGATCACATTGAAGTGAAGTACAGCTGTGGTGACTGGCAGGGCGCCCAGCCATGTGCAAGTAAGGGGAAAGGCAGTCCTAGTAATGGTCTATCCCTCAGAAAGACTCTCCCAGTACACAACACACCATACCGGTGATACGCCAAATAACTGTAAAGGTTCCTTCCTAGTTCATTGCCAGCTTGGGCAAGCAAACTTGTCCATAGTCCACAGTCATTGTTAAACCTTGAACTCACATTATTTTGCACAGAGGTACTATTTTCTCTTTTGCTCTACCCTAGCTGATGTAAGGGGTTTTCTGGCCAAATGGTGCCCTACCTCAGAGTGATGGTTGATGTAATCTGAATACCATGTTCTCTAGTGTGTATTAAGTGGGGTGGTGCTCACAGATTGCATCACTTCAGAGCATTGGGAATGCAAGGCAAGGAGCCCTTGCAGTGTGGTAGGCCAGCAATAAGAGTGGTAAATATGTGTACCAATGTCTTTAGGGCAGTCCATTTGTTGGCTCAGCTGTAGGGCCCCTTAGTTTTGTGGATGCCCAGGTGGCAGCACAGTTCTTTGGTACACAATAGCAAAAAAAAAAAAAACATTTGGTCTAGAATAAGGCTTTTTTTTTTTTTTTTATCATATTTGGGCTCATTCCATAGGCCAGATCTGGTCCAGTGTCTAGATGCACAACAGGACATGGATCTGTATTCTGGTCTGCAATGGCCAGTACTTCTTTGGTCCAAATGTGGGCCAGATCTGGATCACTTCTGCCTCAGCATCAATTGCTCATCTGTATCCATGGTTGAGCCTTTCAGATTCCAGGGGACCATCATTACCAGCTCACTGAACAACAACAACATAACCACCATAATCAAAAAAAGCACAGCAGAGACTATTAATTCCTATGCCACCTCAGGAGTGTGGTCATCACCTCCATCACAGTCTGGTTCTCTTCTGCCTCTTCCATCCGCAAGACGAGACTGCAGAGTGTGGTCCCCTCAGCTAAGAGGATCATCAGCTGTGAACTCACCAATATAGGCCATCCAGATACTTAATTGCGTCAGCCCAGAGCAACTCCTATCCAACTACCTCAGAAATCTTTACAATGCAAATGCTTTATCACTCTGTCTGTTATCTGATGTCCTGTCCACTGTCATGGTATTATTGCACTGTTTGTTGCACTGTCCTCTCGTTGTTTGTTGTAGTGTATGTCTTGGGTACTGTTTAATGTTATACACTGGCACCAAACAAAAGCTAATTCCTCTAATTCCTAACTCACAGTGATTCTGATTTTAGCCTTTGGTGTTCTCAAGCGTTCAGTTTGTATATTCACTATATGGCCAAGTGTATGTGGACACCTGAGCTTCACACCCATACGTGGGCCTCCCCAAACTGGTGCCACATAGTTGGACGCACACAATTGTTTGGGATGTCTTTGTATGCTGTAGCATTATGATTTCCCTTCACTGGCCTTCACGGCTTCACGGGCCTAACCCAAACCTTTTCCAGCATGACAACACCCTTGTGCACAAAGCAAGCTCCAAGGTCCATGTGGCTGTCGAAGAACTTGAGTGACCTGCACAGAGCCCTGACCCCATTGAACACCTTTGAGATGATTTGTCAAAAGAGTGGAGGCTTTTATAGCAGCAAAGTGGGGACCAGCTCCATATTAATGCACCTGCTCTGGGAAAGGGATGTTCTGCAAGCACAACTGGTTGTGATGGTCAGGTGTCCACATACATTTGGCCATATAGTGTACAATGAAAATGACAAGAATATATATATATATATATATATATATATATATATATATATATATATATATACACACACACATTACAAGTCCCGAGCTTATGAGATTTTATACGTACAGTAGCAGTTGTATCAACCATCACATACAAGGGAAAACAGACCGGGTGGTTAAAGAGCATTGCTTAAACAAAAAATACAAAATGTTAAGGCTCAGCCTTATAGGGTAAATTACAAGCCCTTGCAAAGAGTATTAGAGACAAGTGTTTAAATAGGCAGAGAGGAAATGAGCAACAGGTGCCTGTGATGAGTAAAAAGACTAACTCAAGCTTGGGAGATTGAGACCTCTGGTGGACAGGGGTGTACTTTTGTGTGCTGGTTTGACCAGCTCTCTTTGGTTCAGAAACGTATTTCTGACTGATCTTGCTTCTTTGGAGGTTTAACTCAGTCGTCCATATACAGTACTGAAATGGGTTAAGATATTTTATTTTGAATATAAGAGCTCTCCGCTCTTAGGGAGAGGATATGTACATGACAATGTCCATTAAAACTGGTGTATTTTCTTGACATAGATTTTCAAGGTTTGTCCACCAAATGTCAACCGCAATTTTGGACAGATAAAATTGCTACAATGAAGCTGTAGTCTAGTGTTCGTCAACAGTTGACTTTTTGTGTTGTATAGGCCTTTTTTTTTAACAATAATAATAATAATAATAATAATAATAATAATAATAATAATAATAGTGTGTTTGTATATAGCACTTTCATTTTCATTTTGAAATTGAAATCTCAGTGTAGTTAACATTTAAGTGATAGGGCACATTTAAGGAACCAATGTACAAAATCGAATGATTTAACAATAAAGCTTTGAGAATTACTACAAATCAAAGTATATTTTTAAAGGACCCAAGAACTAAGGATAGGCCACAATCTTACAATTCACAGCTCAGGTCTTGCTAGGCAGCCAGTGTAGCTTGAATAAAACTTGGTAAAATGCTCTTACTTTCTGTTCCTGACAGAGAACACAATCGAATTCGGGTGTGGACCAAAATAACCAGTTCGAGACAGTCTGATCTAGGTTGTCTCAGTCTGGTTCCAACTCTATCATGGTTCCATTTCAGTGAGAAAGTGATTTGACCCTGAATTGACCTAGCTGCAGAAACTATGAACCCTGTATTATGGTTTACAGACAGTATTTTATTTCTGCTAGATGTGACCTGCTAAACTGACCCATGAGCCTAAGGACAGAGCTCTAGCACTGCAGAAATGTAATGTGTACTGGATTTTTTTTGAAAGAATGCACACAAATGTTTTCAACTGGTTATTTATATAAATACCTAATTTTATTCATTTATTTATGCACAGTGTGAAACCAAAATGAAACCGATTAACAAACCAAAAGGATCAATATCACTCTGATTCAGACTGTGAAAGTCTAAAAGGACCAAAACAGAAGCAGAGCCACAATCTGACGGATACAGTAGGTCATTGACCATTGTAGTTAGATCTAATTCTGTAATTATGAAATACATAATACATACATAGAGCAATACCAGATCATGATGTTCATTGGGAGGATGCTTTCTACGTGAGTTTCTATGGACAGGGTTCTGGAAGTCAGGCTCATTTATCTGAGTCTCCTCAAATAAATGAAAGTAGAGAGTGAAAGCATTGCTGCATTTTGAAGTATTTTACTTCAAGCACAAAAAAAAAAAAGAAGAAGAAAAGTATAAATGAATTAGGAATGCATGTGTGGACCCACTGACTGGCCCTGGGAGTAAAGTATTAATATGATTTAAATGAAGGCCTCCAATTTACTGTATATAATCCAATACAACCCCTCAATATAAGAAGCAGAGTTAAATTATTTATTTATTTATTAATAAATATTTATGAAGGTTCAGAGATAGGATTTTCTCCTATACACCAGGCAACGAGGAGACTGATTTTTCAGTCATGGCTGAACTGGGAGGTAAACCACTTTCCTGTGTAATTATATTTATTATCAATTATATACATTATCCAATTACCGTGTTTAAATCACTGGAACTCCAAATGTTTGGTGTCGAGTGTATGTGAGGTGGTGTTCTTCTTCACCAGACAGGTCAAACATGTACATTGAGAATCTCTGAGACTGCTAATATTTTCATCATTCATATACAACCTTAATACGCAGGGGTCCTGTTTTTTGTGAGCTGCCTTGTGAATCGCATCGACCTTTGCTTTAAGACTGCTCACATCATTCTTATTAAATTCTAATAATCACAAATCTAACATTAAAGGGATAGTGGATTTTATATGGTCTTTTATAATAACATACTACTATATGATTATAACATACATATTTATGATTATCTATAGCAGATACCAAATAAATGACAGAGAATGTAATAAAAAGGGATTTTAATAATATTTATCAACAGTGAATTAGAAGGCACAAAGACACACAAAACACAAAGACATTTTAACATTTCAAAATTCTTTGGAATTATTATTCTTTTAAAAGAACAATGAATACAGTAATTTAAAAAAAACTGTCTTAGATGTTAAAAAGGCATTTTAAACAAAAATTTCATGGTGCCTAACAGCAAAACAGCTGCTTTATACAAAGCTCACATTTGTAATCCACAATAATAATAATAATAATAATAATAATAATAATAATAATAATAGACAAGATCTTGGGGTTATCATTTCTCCATGACAGAAAGTGAAATGAAGCAAGAAAAAAAAAAATGAAGCATCATCTAACAGATTAGCAGAAAGTCAATTTTCAGCATGCAAGCTTATGGTTTACATTTAAGCTATGGAAGAAAAAAAAAGTGATATCAAAAGTCTGAAAATGTACAGAATGCTGACTAACTACTCGGCAGATAACATCAACATGTTAAATAAGGCAAAAAAATAAAAAATCCTACAGGATGGATGAAAAGCCACAGACAAACACTGGAGGGTGCTAGAGAGTCAGGAAATTAGTAGTGCTATGTGTTCACTTGAAGGTCTGTAAGCTTGGAAGTGCTGCAGACACTTGATGCTACCGTTTGTCTGATTTAGTTCACCCTATTTAAAAGTAACTTTTAGTTGTAACTCTGATTGCGTTCTTTAGGTTTATGAGAGAAAGTGAATGGGGACAGTTTGTGATGTTGAGAAACCATGCCATGATCCATACACAAAGGGATGCATTTCATTATTTACACTATTAGAGGTACTTAATGTCTCCATGCCTTAGAGACACCCTTCAAAATATGATCGTCCTGAGTTCGTAAAGGTTGTCTGTTAACTTTTCTCTCATTCTCTGAGCACCAAATCCAGACTGGCCTGTTTCATCCAACGCTATTTCAATAGTTTGGCCCTTTAACAAAAGGGTCCCTTCTTAAAACTGCACTATAACACATAGATGGATGACACACACCTGGTGGCCCAGGTTCTCCCGGATATCCCCTCTTCCCTGCTTCCCCGTCCCGCCCAGGCAAGCCGGGTGTGCCTGGATGACCAGCTTTGCTGATACCTGGAGGACCCATTGGACCTAGAAAGAGAAAAATACAACATACAGCATTTAATATCATTCAGTATCAAGACTCTTGAGTGCCATATGTTCTTTGGAGCACATCTATTTCAATTCCAGTTAATGTAGCACATGAAACATAAACAGTAAAAGCATTTTTTTTGTCTTGTCCATCGGAAGACAAAGTTCTTCCTGTACTGTATGCACATTATCTAATATCATAAATAATTGTTACATTAATTTAATTCCAATTCATGCTTTATCAAGCAATATTCGTACACTAAACAAATAAGCATATTATTTTAAACTATTAGTTTAGCAAAATTTTACTGCTGTTTTAATTTCCACATAGAATATGGTCATCGGTTTAATAATAGTGCAGTAGATATGTCCTTGCCTGGAAGTCCTGGTTGACCTGGGTCTCCAATTCCTGATCGTCCTGGATTCCCTTTGTCGCCTTTTTCTCCTGGATCACCTGGAAAATCCCCCCAAAGAAATTAGTGCACAAGCCTGTGCTGGAAAAATAGTCTTTTTTTCCCTGATATTTTTTGCATGTAATGGAAAATGACTTTAATCCAGAATATACACACAATTATTTTTGGGTGAACTGAATTATAATTATTAGAGTTATTAAAGTATTTCCACTCCTTGTCACAAATGGGAGGGGTATTGTCTGTAAATAAACCTTTTTAACCTATGCTTTTAAGGCAGAGTATTCTTAACAGTTAAGCTTGTGCACTAGTGACCGGACGTTCGGGAGTTTTCCCAGGACCACCAGAGAGCTACTGCTGGGCCCTTGACCAAGATCCTTAACCTTCAACTGTTCCAAGGTCATTGTACAATGTTACCCCAGCTTCCTTTCTAGCAGATATATGAGTGCTGGCCTGGGAAAACTCTTCACATGGTCATATTTTGACATTTTGGACTATACATAGTTCTGAAAACTTTCCTGAACTGAAACCTGTGTCTTATTTGCAAATATCTCAACTCTACTGAAAGACGCCTGGCCTACCTCTACATTTAGAACCTAGCCTACTGATGGAAACACAACATTGATGCCAAATGAAGAATTCAAAGTTTACAATGGGGAATGAGTTATCATTTTGATTATCAGCCTCTTCTAAATCACTCTCTGTTTCATCACCTGAGGTAAAAGACACTTGCGGCATTTAAACACGAGCTTCATCAGTGTCTCTTCACATGACTGATCTCAAACATCATTGGGGAAATCATCCACTGATTAATTTAGTGAGTTCTGTACTGCTGGCTACATTTATTTTTATTAATGTTTTAAGGCTATTTTGTCAGGTGTCATTTGTATAGTGTGTGTACTATTATGCTATTATGTGAGCTTAACAGTGACACTGACTTAAACGAGCAAATATTGGATAAAACATGACACTCGTGTTCTATGGCCATGCCTTTGTTACCTTTCATGCCAGGAATAGCAGGCCGTCCAGGTAAACCTCGGTGTCCCTGCAATCCTTGTGATCCTGGTGCTCCTGGAAAACCTCTGGAACCCTGGGGACCTATTGGTCCTGGTGGCCCAGGAGGTCCCGGCCTTGTGTGGCAGTGTTCGCAACTTCTCTGTTGACTGTGTTGGCTACTAAGAAGAAGTGAGGGAATCTCTGCTGCAAATCAAAGAATTATGTCCGCCATCAGGCAAAGCAAATGGCAGTTACATGAGACCTTTTCTTGACATTCATATTAGCAGGTGACAACTAGCTTATGACACATGTAGTTTGTCTCTTGTGAGAGAATAGCTACCACTACTGTTGTAGCTTATAGGCATGCACTGTCCAGGATTTTTTTTTTCCATTTTTGAGCACCAAACAGTTAATATGAACTAATTGCAGGTAATAACTAAAGTTGTGAGTGGGGAACCAACAAAAAACATCAGTCCACATGGGCCGTACCTTTGGTCCAAGGAATCATTCAAGCCGATTGTATGGTTTTGTCACTATATCTTGTTATACCTAATTTGCACAAAACTGAGAAAATCTCAATTCAATTCAATTCAAATGTCATTTTGTCGTTTTGTTGTGTCACACATAGAAAATTGAATGGTTGTCTGTTGCTTTGCCACTCGCTAGTGTGAACATAGTGCTGGGCTAGAGGTATCCAGAACCTTTTGCACCACTAAGTGAAAAAAATGCAATGAATTTACTTAACTGTTTACCATCCTACCATGCAGTGTGAAGGATATGCCATACATATGTATCAGTAACACTACAAACAATGTTTTGTCATTAGTAGCTTACATATGAAGTCACACCAAGGCATGGTTGCCCATTTTCACAAAGTGTTCGATGTTCACTATTAATCATAACACATTCAAGTCTCTGTTGTTTTGTAGGCACAGGCATAATTTGCTGTTGCAATAGTAGCTTAGCCAACTGCCAATTTTTTTCCCTAAGAATTTTTCCCCCTAAAAGTACCTACAATTATGGATTTTGGACTGTTGTATTTGCTGTGGTCAATTTTTTCAACCAGTAAAATATCGACATAAACTCTATGTTGTATGTTATTCTGATACTGTCACTGCACTGCACTGCATACTGTGTCTTCAAAGTTATTGGCTGAAGTTGATTTGACTAGATATTTCACAAGCACATCTAACCTCTTGACAATGTATCCAGTCAATGTTTTTAATCCTCTTTTATAACAACACTTCTATAACCATGCCGATAGCCACGAAACTACAAAGTGAACTTGTTGTTTCGAACAGATCACCTGTGTGATCACCTTTTGTGACACATTGTTGATTCAAACATGGATATAAACCAATGCAGTTAGAGATAACGTTTCTGTGTTATTCTGGTTCTGTGCAGGTTAGGTTGTAATGTTACAAAAACAATCATTGCTTCACACTATTTACTTATTCTGATTCTACTGAATCTACTGTTAGAAAATGTAGATTGGTGTGCTGTTGTTTTTTTTTTTTTTTATGTTATTATGAATACTCACATTGAAGGACCTCTCTGCATATCTGCTGAATGAGTTGCTCAGACAACTCTCTCCCCTGCAAGAACATAGTTTATGACAAAACTTAAAAAGTACAGATATCAAGAATAATTTCCGGGAATATCAGTATCATTCTAATATTCATTTGACACAAATGCTATGAACTGTACTTGTAATAATATTAGCCTCTATTTTCATGATCATGGCACAAGCACAAATATTTTGCAACAAAAGATTTGAAGGGTCTATGTTCTGAGAATCAGTTGATAGAATCATTTCACAACTGGGCAATGGGGACAGAACTTGCTTGAATTAAAAAAAAAACATTTTGGTATTGAGTTTGAACTTAGAGGAGGCCTTGGCATATGGTAACGCTCAATCTTTGGACAAGGTGGATCTAAATAAACCACTGCTCTGTGGATTTTGAAAGTTACCCCACTGTTGTGCTTCTCCACCTAATGAAAGCAACTGCTTTCATTTCTAATTATGAAAATAGTAGCTGAACACAAATGAGAATAACTGAACTACACCAAACAAATTCAGTCATCATACAACACAACTTCTAGCATTCTGTGCACCTTTAATTATTTTGATTATAGGTAATCAAGGTCTATCTATTTCCAATACTAGCCTAGTAAGTTCAATGCTAGGGCTCACAGGTTACTAAGGATAGTCAAATATGTATCCAAATAAGACCTGGGAGCTTGTTTCTGATTGGCTAACAGTGTAACTTTTACTATTCCCATTACACTACCCCCTTCCCAGAGTAGTGCTGAACCCCTTCATTATCCATATTTATATGAAAGGTTTGAGCAAAAGTCTTGTGCGCCAGGTGAATTGATGTGTAACAGGTATTTCTCTTGAAGCTAGCATGTCCATTAATGAATGAAACAACATCTAACATGCTTAACTGTCCAGGATGAAAGGTCACCCATGTAGCAAAAGAAGTCTGTTCCCAACCCGGGATCTGTGTGTGGTTTGCACAACGGTGGAGCCTTCTTCTTTGGGCCTAGATGTAGAAATAGCCAGAGGCTGTAAATGCCCTTTGACAGATTTTGTTTCTTTATAGACTGGATCCCTTGCTCATTATAACTAGATTTGCTGCAAGTGTGAATCACTGTATGATAACTATTTCCTCCAGCAATAGATGTGTGAGTCAGTGGCAGCACTGTCAGATGTGGTGAGTGGCAGACAGTCATGGCAGAGGATTTCAGTGCCTTTCTGATCCGTGACCTGATAGAGCTCATGTGTTTTGTTCACTTCCCTCCCAAGCATCAGCCAATTTGGTGTGAACCCTGTGCAGGACTTTGGTGAACTTCTGTATGCTTCTGTAAAGAGTGGCAAGTATTGACACAGTCCTGTCGGTTTTCATCCACAGAACATTTTTGATCTGTGGATCCTGAACTATCTGGAAAACTTGTAATGGTCTGTTCAAAGCCGAAAGTGACAGTCAAGTACATTATTCCTGAATTGCCTTTTAAATTTAACTACTGCAGGCAATTTTCATCTTGTTATATAGTAGCATTAACTAGTAGTGTTAACATATTAACTATCCTGGAGCTATAACAGCACAACACAAATAATGCAGCTGGAGGCACGAGTGTCAAGAATAAATGTTACTTTGGAAGTTGGGTAGGACAGGGTTGTTGTCAGGCGAGTGTTCAGCTTCTCTAAAGCTGTCTCTTGGGTTTCATCTCAATGGAACTGTTGCATACTTCCTTTGGAGCTAATTTAATGTGCTGCAAATTTCAAAGAAAGTCTTTGCAAAGCACCAATAATAGTTACAAAGTCTCAGGAAGCCTTGAATTTCCAAGAGCCTTTTGGACAGTTTCAGTCTCTGATGTCATGGACAAAATTTGGCTTTGGCTTGATGCTTTCACCACAATGGGGTGTCCCAAAAATAGAACCTCATCCTTCAGGAAATGACACTTGGAAGGCTTAAGCTTCAGCCCATATGAATTCATGCGTTCTCAGACCACCTCAAGATTTGTCATCAACTCTCATCATCATTATCAAGTTTACTTAATTTTAGTACTCTGGAAATCGTGAAGAATCTTTAATACTGAATATTCAAGATATTGAACGTTTTCTTTCTTTGTTTTATAATGTTCAAAATTGAAGAATTGAGTTCATTTCCAATTTTAAGTAAAAAAAAAAATGCCCAGATTTTCTATGTGGTCTCAAACTTTTGGCTCCACTGTATACGCAATGAGTAACATATTTGAATTGGCCTAAGGTTGGTGCTGATGCCAAAAACTCTTGAATAATTCAGAAGAAAAAGTGGGATCTTCTCCTCTTGCCCCTTACTCAGGCCATCAGAAGCAGATGTGAATAACTCTTGATGTCTATAGGCTTCAGGCATAATAATGGTGATGGGAGATCCGTCTGTTTGCAATTGCAATCCACTTCATCGGATTGCTTGCAGATATAGAAAGGTTTTGGGTGTTCCAACTCTGGGTGATGTGGTCCAGTCTGTAGGTAGGTGTGTGCCAACAGGAAATGCACAAACAAACAGGCACTTTTGTTCCCATTTCAACAAGGGCCCTCACAGAAGCGGGTCTCATATGCAATGTACCGGTTGTGGAGCCTCAGTAAGAATTCAAGTTAAGTGGCTCTATTGTCATTTCAACCTTATATAGCTAGTACAGTACACAGTGAAATGAAATAACGTTCCTCCAGGACCATGGTGCTACATAAAACAACACGGAACTACAAGAGACTACACATTACTACATATTTGTCAGCTGCCAGCTGGTCTTGTAGTTAGAAATCTATTCCCGTGTATGCCAGTGTGACCGGACAACAGACCAACTTCAAACTCAGCTGAGGAGTCCTTCTGTTGGTGGAGTTCACAGTGTTAGGCAGTCTGTGAATCATCAGGCCATAACTCTATGAAAGCTGCTCTGAAAAGATGTTGTAACGCTCTCTGATATGCTCTGGGAGAGAACAAATAAATAGCAAATGGATAGCAGACCATTTTGCAGTCTCTTATGCAATCTGTCCACCCTCTAATCACTAGTCAAATGCTGCCTCTGGGTCATTCTTTCAAAGAGAACAAAGAAGTCAGCCCAGTCATCCTTCCCCTCAAAGATGGCAAAAAGCCTTGGCTCCTGCTGCGATAAAGTGAGAGGGACCCTGGAATTCAGTAGGGTAGTGCTCCCCTTGTAGGAGTCTACAACTCTAAGTAATGCTGTGTGGTGGCTGAGTCTCATTGGCTAGTAGGCCTCCACTCCTGGGAGGAGTTACCTTATGCTGAGAGGAAGACACATTATTTGAACAACCAGACTGCTTTGATTGGTCCCAATCAAAGCAGTCTGGTTGTTCAAAGGACACAGTGCCTGCAGTAAACAGTATGTTTCGGACTAGTGGATCAATTTGGATCACCTGTTTGATTTGATGTTCCAAGTTAGCTGCTCTATTTACTGCAGGCACTGTGTACTTTGGAAGACTATGGGTGATGGTCTTTGTTAAAACACCTTTATTTGTTACAACAACTGAACTGTTGCAAGTTGAAGGACGTGAACTTCCAATGGTTTCAGTGCTTAGGCAGTATAGTTCAGTATACCTCCACATATGAACAGAAAGCTTACTTCTTCTTTACTAGTAGTGTCACTGTTACTTTTCTCATCATACTATTTCGATGCAATGCCTGTTTGCACAAAATGTTTGGTTGGAGCAATTCAGAAAAGTACATAATGCTTACAGGCCGTCCTTCAGGTCCAGGTGGTCCAGGTTGGCCAGTGTCCCCACTCTGTCCTCTGGACCCAGGAGGACCTGGCTGTCCTGGCAGTCCTGGCTGACCCTGGTGGCCTATATGTCCCCTCTGGCCAGGCTCTCCTGTTGTCCCTTTCTGACATGCACACAAGCACAGCCTCAGCAAAATAAAATAGTCTGAATGTTTCTAAAAGATCATTCAACATAAAACTTTTGTTCATCTTTAATTTTTATCTTTTTTTATTTGACCATTTTATGATACATAGTAATACAGTATTTACATTTTACAGACACTCTTATCTAGAGGGACTTACACTTTATCTCGTTTATACAACTGAGCAGTTGAGGGTTAAGAGCTTTGCTCAATGGCCCAGCAGTGGCAGCGCTGAGATTTGAACTCACAACCTTCCAATCAGTTGACCAACAGCTTAACCACTGTCAGAATAAAAAAAACCCTATACACATGTTCCTAGTTTTTTGTCTCCCTCCAGAAACAACATATTCAAAGGCATGCATCTATGACACGTTAAACTGGTGCTAGTGCTAACTGAGTAAACTGGGATACAGTATATGTCATTTGTATGTCTGTTTTTGAAAATTTCAGTTGATTGAACTACAACCCAAGTGAACTTTTCTTCTTTTCCTTTTTTATATTTCTTGGCTGGACAGTGGCAATAAAATAAGAACCAAAATGTTTTACTCATTTTTGGATAGGATTCTTTATATATGTGAAATGAAAAATAAGATGCAAAATTTATAGAACTTAGTTTAATATTCAGGGTAACCTTTGCCTTTAAAAGTATTTTTATTTTTTTTTACATGTGCATAGAAATATTAACTCACCTCTCCTTTTTGTCCTGTCAGTCCACTTAAACCCTGGTCAAGAATAGAGGTGTGAGTCATAAGTCATGTAGCCAAGAACCAAAAGCAGTGCTGACTGTGCCCTTTGCCCTTGGTCCTGCACTATAGGTTTGTGTGTCTTTTGTGCCTCTGGCTACACTGAGCTATTAATGTCATTATGTGAATTATCAAACCGGTTTTCTCTAATCCACCTGCTTTACTAATATAACTAACAAACCACTTGGGCTTTAGCACATTTCAACATCAGACTAACTCCTTTTGTTTAAAGGCCCAAGGCTAAGGGCTGTAACTTCTTGATATTCTTCTCAGGACACAGCCCTCTAATTACCAGTAATCACCAGACTGGTAATTTTCTTGTTACTGGAACCTAGAATTACCTTGATTGTGATATTATCAGTAGTTAAAGAACGAGTATATTCACAATGACGTTTTCTCATAGCACAGAATGAATTGTCTTGTTTGCCTAGAAGTCATTTCATGCTTCACTTTTGTTGATGGAAGAATACCAGTGAAGCCATCACATACTGATAATGACAATGCTTTATTATATTATATCTTTTTCAATTCTAGCTGTTACCACATAAATGCAGAACATGCCACAGATAATAAAGTAGACATTATGTAGAAGAATAGGTGTGAAATATCAAGCTTACATTGTGACCAGGTTTTCCTGGATCTCCTTTGTCACCTTTCAACCCCTGTTGAATTGTAGAGAAAGAATATTTCAAACATTATAGAGCAAGAGTATTGATATAAATGATATATATCAATATAATATATTCATAAAATGAGGGTCAGCTCATTTTCAGATGCTGACCCTGTGTCTCAACTCTGAATTTGGCCCAGGTGAAGTACTTAAAAAAAAAAAAAAAAAAGGTAGTCTGATTTCTGATCTGAATTCTGTTTTCATTGTTTAATTTTACTTGTTCAGAAAATGCTTTATCCAACGGCAGCAGGACTTTGTTCCTAAAGTTTGTTCCAATCATGTTTAAATAACTTTAAATTGCAGGGTTGAAAAATCCAAAATGCACAAAACAGAAAATGTGGAATTGCATAGACAGTTTAAGGAAAAAAAGAAAAATAATTTGCATTTTAAAGTGCACTTTGAACTGGTACACATACCTCTTCCCCTCTTTCACCTGGGGCTCCTATTTCCCCCTGGGCAAAAGAAAAAAAAAGACAATAAGAAGATAAGGATAGCATGAACTAGTGGATGAGGTAACATAATCTCACCAATATTCTAACACAGCAATCAGTGCATGTAGAATGTGGTCATCTAGAGTTGAGATCTGATATATTTAATACAGTACATCTCTCTCATTCCATAAGAAATTATGTTTTAGCTAAAAGAAAATGAACATGCTCATTGTAGAAAGTACTCTTCAAAAGTAACCTGGGTGGCTTAAAGTTGCCATGTTGCCTGGTTACCATATGTGTGCAAATTTGGTAGTAACTTACTATGTGCATATAATTGTAACTTAACTCTAAATATGGCCTAATTATTTCACGAACATTGTGTAGATTTTTCAAATGATATTTCTGGAGCAATAGAGACATAGAGAACACGTTAGCTCTGAGTTGACTTTCAGGGGTGCTTGGACCCCTAAATATAATAACTTTAACTAATGTGGGGGGAAAAAAATAATCGTGGACCCCCTGGCTATGTTTCACAGACCCCTGGGGGTCCCTCGACCCCTATCTGAGAACAACAGAATTAAGCATATTATGGCTTATATGTAATATGAATAGCATACAATTTGTTTTATTTTAATAAAAAGGCTGCTCTGTACAGAATATTCCTTGTATAAAAGTGTGCAAAAAAAAAATTTCAACTGTATTCCATTTCCCTTGTGGTTGACCACGGCTTGTATAACATGGAAAATTGGCACATGTCACACAAGTCCTGTTTAATGTGCTGCTTTTCTTCCTTAGATGTGAGGAAAATTTCATAAATCCTACGCCCGCAGTGCTATGAGCAGGGTTGCCAGATCCCCATTAAAAAGCAGTATTTAAAAACGTAGTTTTCCCTGAATAGGTCTTTCGCCAAGGTCCTGAAATGGTCTTGAATCATTATCCATTTTGTCATAAACAATAATTATCTATGAATGAATTAGAAAAAAAAAAGTGCTGGCGGTTTAAAAGTATCGGAAAACAACACGCATCTGGCAACACTGCCTACACCGCTTCAAATCAACACGGTCGCTGCTAATTTGCACCTGGTTATGGGAGGTGAGGGGAGCAAAGTCACGTGACCAACTTACTGACCGGTAAATACAGTAGCATCGCTAATTTTATTTCACTATTTTTTTTTTGCCCCCCACTGTTCTTTTTCAAGTATGTGTGTATGTATGAGGGGTGAAAAGCACTTGGCGTGTTGTTCTGTGAAGCTTGTAAGCCAGTTTCTTACATAACCACGCAAAATGCGGCCTAAAAACAGGCGCGAGCAAACAGTCCATCTCGCCCCCAGTGGCCATTTTAACAGGTAAGTCCTCTTTATAAGTCGCTTTGCTGTGATTCAGTCCACCAGTGGAAAAGGACAGACGAGTAAAGTGACTGTACCACATATTTGTACTTAATAATTCTAACCCCAATTATTACTTACAAGTTTGTTTAACTATACGGCTTTATGAAGTGACTGTCACTATAGTATTAGCTGCTGTGTTTTTAGCTGTTAGTTAAAATGCTAACATTTGTGCTAATAAATTGGTGACTAGCCGAAGAAGCGTTAAGTAAACTGCCATGAATCCGTTTTTTTTTTTTTTTTAAATTAAAACTTTAATGTGTTCTCTTTTAAAACAAGTTCACGTGTTTCCCCACTGGCCCTAAGACTTACACTGACTATCCACTTTATTAGGAACACCTGTACACCTACATATTCAGTTATCACACCTACACATGCAGTTATCCAATCAGCCAATCATGTGGCAGCAGCACAGTGCAAACAATCATGCAGATACAGGCCAAGAGCTTCAGTTAATGTTCACATCAAACATCAGAATAAGCACAACTGATCTTAGACTTTCTCTGTGGCATGGTTGATGGTTGTTGGTGCCAAATGGGCTGGTCTGAGTAGTTCAGAAACTACTGATCTGTGAATTTCACCCACAGCAGTCTCTAGAGTTTACACAGAATGGTGCAAAAAAAAAAAACACTGAGTGAGCTACGGTTCTGTGGGTGAAAATGCCTTGTTGATAAGAGAGGTTCGAGGAAAATGGCCTGATTGGTTCGAGCTGCCAGGAAGGATATAATAACTCAAATAAGCACTCTTTATCTTCACCAGTTTTCATCTGTCTAGTTTGGGTGAGTCTGTGCTCATGATGGCCTCAGATTCTTGTTCTTGGCTGACCGGAGTGGAACCTGATGTGCTCTTCTGCTGTTGTAGCTCATCCACCTGAAGGCTTGATGTGTGTTTTGAGATGCTTTTCCGCTCACCACAGTTGTAAAGCATGCTTATTTGAGTCCTTCCTGTCAGCTCAGACCAGTCTGGCCATTTTCCTCTGATCTCTCTCATCAACAAGGCAAGGTCGCTCATGCAGTGGGTTTTTTTTTTTGTTTTTCCACACAATTCTGCGTAAACTCCAGAGAGTTTTGTGTGTGTGAAAATCCCAGGAGATCAGCAGTTTCTGAAATACTCAAACCTGATGTTCGATGTGAACGTTATCTGAAGCTTTCGACCTGTCTGCATAATTTTTTATGCATTGTGCTGCTGCCACATGAGTGGCTGATTGATTAGATAACTGCATGAATGTCTGGGTGTTCCTATTAAAGTGGATGGTGAGTGTTTATCTTGTGTAAATGCGCTTAACTCGATACTTTGCTCGTCATTATCAAAAACCGGGAATCTGTGATGAGCTTCTCCATTTAAAGTGTTCTCTTCACTTGTCTGTTTGTTTATATCCGAGGTTACTATCCAACATGTTCTGTTGTTAACAAAATTAGACATGCAAAGGCATGTTTTACGTCACATAGCAATACATGGCATCAGAGCGTTTTCTTTAAAGTAAACGAACACTATACCTGACTAACACTCTGTACCATTATACCATAAAAGCTCAGAGACCCTGAGGCAATGTGATGTATGCTGTCACACTGATGAACAGTAATGACACTGATGTGGACTTTCTTCAGGATTAATGATGGCAAATTAAAGCAAAGCAGACCGCAAATATCAAGAGGAGCTACTAAGAGGTGTTTAAATGTCTTTAATAGAGAGTGCGAGGATGGCCCAATGAGTTAAGAGGTCCTGCGGAGCTTGTAGCTCGATGGTGTATTGGATTAGACCCACTACGTTCTGGATGTTGTAATCACGTGTGCGCAAATTTATTTCGACAGGAAATGGCAGAAAAAACGACGGATTGATCGACAGCAGAGACAGTATGTTGGTTAGGGTTCTAACATCCAGTACGTAGTGGATCTAATCCAAGACATCATCGCGGTACAGGCTGCACTGAGGACATACTCCAGTGAGTGCGAGGTGCCATGAATTGCACGCTCTCTGAGGTATTCATGAACAACGAGCAGCGCAGTAAGAGTGTAGAAAAGCCGTTGCACGCCAGAGCACTTCTCTTCACTGAGCACTGAGACATGCATGCCTCTTTCACCTTCACTTGCCAATGTCTACACTTTAATTGTGAGTCAAGGTACAATTCACAGCTCAGGGCATGTAGATATTTTCCTGTGTAGTTATTCATACCTTAGATCCTTTCATACCAGGCATTCCAGGATGTCCTGTCTGTCCTGGGGTCCCTGGTTCTCCAGATTGGCCCTTAATTAATTTAGAATTAAAATATTTACTTGTACTACTTTGAATAAAAAGACTTTAAAGCTATGAAAAATATTAATGTATTGCGTAACGTATTATGTAATAATAATGTATAATACCTGTCGCCCAGGTAGCCCTGGTTGACCCGGAACACCACTGTCTCCTTTACTGCCCTAATGATGAAAAGAAAGAGAAGAAAGTATATGAACAAACAGTGAGTAATAGAAAACTAAAGGTTGCTGAACGTTTACTGCCCAGTATGTCTGTTACTGAAGTGTTGAAATGTTGTCTGATCAGAACATAACACTAGTTTGAGCCCCTACTATCTCTTTTCTGCTGTCAGTATATAAGTTTCACTCCATAAAGTGAGTATGTAAGATGGAAAGTAGAAAAAAGTACAGCCTTTTCCCTCTCCCTGAAATGGATGCATGCTAGCAAAACACAGTTTGAAACACAACAAATACTCTGACTAAATGCCTTTTAATATTGAATTATTTTGTGCTTTAGCAACCATTGTATACATGCACCTAATTCCTACTATTAACCATAGTGTGTAATATGAGGCTAAAAAATGTGTTATGACCTTAGGTCCAGGTAATCCCGGTGGACCACGTATTCCAGGCAAACCCATCTCGCCCTGTAAAAAAGATAAAGATAAAGTTGGTGTTTGTTTTTCTTTTCTTTTCTTTTCTTTCTCCCCCCCCAAGCAAAGCTCACTGTTGGTGATCCTTTTACTAGAAATGAAATGTTTTACTTTTTGTATCAGTGTAGCAGTAAATACAAGAGGGTGTTTGACATAATTCCTGAAAGCCCATGAAACTATATTATAGGGTATATTCACTTACATTGTTCCCTGGTGGGCCTCTTGCTCCCTTTGGTCCTGGTAATCCTGTCTCACCCTAAACAATAAAATATTAAAATTAATTTGATACGTTATGTTACAGCTTTAATATCTATAGTATTTAAATGTGTATATTTTATATTTAATCACTGGCCTTTATTAGGAACACTTGTGCACCTCTTTATTCAGGAAATTTCAGCCAGTTATATAGCAGATGGATGAAATCATACATATAAGGGCCAAGAGCTTCAGTTAATGTTCACATCAAAGATCAGAATGTGGGGAAAGAATGTGATCTCTGTGACTTTGACCATGGCATGTTTGTTGGTGCTGATCTGGGATTCTCATGCACGTGAATCTCTGGAGTGGACAGTTAAAGATAGGAGTTCAGGCTTTCCAATCTTCAACTGTCCAGTTTCAGTGAGCCTGTGTGGTTTTTTTTTTTGGTTTTTTTTTCTTTTGTTGACATGACGCATAACTGCTGCAGATTTGTGAGCTGTGCGTTCATTCTGCCAATCTCCCATTCAACCACCTTCCAGAGGTACTCTGTGGATTCAGATCTGGTGACTAGGCAGGCCATTGGAGTACACTGAACTCACTATGAAACCAGTTTGAGATGCTGTGCCACTCAAACCAAGGCTTGATTGGTATTAAGAGGTCCAGTGTGTGTCAAGTAAACATTCCCCATACCATTACACCACCAACAGCCTGAACTGTTAACACAAGGTAGGCTGGGCTCATGGATTCATGCTGCTGATGCCAAAGTGTGACCCTGCCATCTGCATGTCGCAACAGAAATCAAGATTCATTTTTCTTTTTTTTTTTTTTAAACCAACCAATTTTGGCGAACCTGTGCCTGAACCCGATGTCGTATGTCCTGAGTTGCTCTTCTGCTCCCCGCGCTTGTACAGAGCGGTTATTTGAGTTATCATTGCCTCTGGAGGAAGGCTTTCTCCTCTGACCTCTCATCAGCAAGGTATTTCTGCCTGCAGAACTGCTGCTTACTAGATGTTTTTTTTTTTTTCCTTCCCCATTTTATTTTTTTCCGTTTCATTTTTTCCATTTTGTGTAGACTCTATTTGGTTGTGTGCAAAAATCATATCAGTTCAGCAGTTTCTGAGAGACTCAAACCAGTCCATCTGGCACCAAATACCATGCCACGTTCAAAGTCCAGGGAATCGCTTTTTTTTTTTTTTTTTTTTAATTTAATATTTTCCCCCTGTTTCTGAAAGTTAACTAATGCTCTTGACCTGTATCTGCATGGTTTTATGCATTGTGCTGCCACCTAACTGATTAATTAGATAATTTCGTGCATGATCAGGTGTTCAGGAGTCATAACTGTAATACTGTCTTGTGTAATGTTTCTAAGTGAACTTTATTGTAAATACAACTGGCACAACATCCTCATTTGTACAATCTCTGTGGTAAAAAATGTTAGCGTTTACATCATAGTGGTTGCAGACTGCTACATCTACTAGATCTGCATTTAGAGCAGGGGTGTCAAACATACTGCCATGGGCCAGGACCCGCCTGATGAACATAATAATCCAGCCTATAAAATGATTTTAGAATCGGTGTTAATTAAAGTCTTGTGGACCGTAATTGAATTGAAGATTAGGGCGAAAAAAAGGGCTATAAACTGAGCTACTCGCAAAATGTGGTATGATATAATTTTTCACTATCCATTTGCACATTCAGAATGTATCTTTCAAGTTGATGTGTTATTGGCCTACCTAACTGATTTTTATTTCGGTGTGGCCCACTTGACATTGGACTGAGTGTAATGTGTCCCATTGTCTAAAATTCTGACACCTCTGATCTACAGTTTAAATGAAATAATAAGAATTGGGGGAAGAGTGTACTTGCAGATGCAGTGTGTATGTTGCAAATGCAGCAGATAAACTGAGCATCAACGCCACAACAATTCTGCCTATTTATTATTTCCTAACAGCAAGATGAGTAACACATGGAAATATTACACTGGCAACAAGGACCCTGGCCTCAGCTATGCATTCACCACTGCATAGTTATGCATCGGTTCAGTTTCTCAACACAGACTTGGACCCAAGTTCAGCTTGTCCAAGGTGGAACAAGTGGGTGAAAAGATTTACCATGACAATAAGGCACAAGGAGATTAAGACTCAACTAATACAAGTCTGCACGTCATCTAAAGCGCTGAGGACCAGAGATGACTTTAACTGCTCTGCTAAATACAGATGCTTTTTAGAAATCTCTGAACAACATGCAGCTGGTGGTGAACAAGGTACAGCCACAATGCACTTAAATGCAGCCAAGAACTACTAACTGACAATCTGCTAACAAGCATATGAACACATGGACATCAAACACACAGTGCAGACACTGTAGAGGAAAATACAATCAAGGCAATTGCCCAGCTGAAGGCAGACAGTGTAAAGCTTCTGGAAATCTGAAGCGCTATGCCAAAGTCTGTCACTCGTGCAAAAAGACGTCTGCACAGCAGATTCCCGGCAAGGACTTTTCCCTCAGCAAACAGCACAGTATACAAAAGAACGTTCATCAGGTATCTGTGACTTGCACGATATCGGCTCAAACAGATTCAGCAGCAGTGGCGCATACCCACTGCACAGTTGTTCCACCACCTATAAGGTCCTCACAAAAGTTGTATGTCAATGTATGCCAAGCCAAACACAGCCATTCTGTGTGAACATTCAGCATTGCCTGTCATCTATGACCTCGCTGATGAAACGGTTTTCTCCAAGCTCAAACTCACAGCAGGTTACCACCAACGTAAGTTACACCCAGATAATCACAGCAAGCTCTATTCATCTCAATTTGAGATGAAATAAACATATACATTTGAGCATCAGTTTTGCTGCCAAGGTGCTCCTGAATTTCCCAAATGCAAGAAAGTATACTCCGAGTGAACAGCCTCAGTGATATCATTGTCTATGGTGTCCAAAGATGCATATGACAAAACTCTCAAAGCTGTGTTCCAACGGCTGAAAGGCAACTGCCTGATTATCAACAGAAACAAATCTGAGCTAAATAAAAGGCACGTCTCCAGTTCTGTGGGTTCATTTTCTCAGCAGATGAGATTTAAACTTGCACCAAAAAAGTGATTTACTAAGTCAGCAACGCCAAGGATCTTCATAAAATCAGAAGCCTTCATGGCATGGTGATTCATCAAACACATTTCCATCATCACTGCACCTCTCTGAGACCTGATGGGGGGGGGAAAGCTATACCGTGGACATGGGGAAAACGACACTCAACAATCATAGATTCATTTACAGACAGCTGGATTGACGGTACTGCCGTGTCATACTTTGATCCAAAGAAAACTTATTGGATTCCAGTCCTCTAGGCCAGCCTCTCTCAGGCAGACAAGGGTAAGAGAAAATCATTGTGCATAGTGCAAGCTATGCACTCAGTGACATAGAAAAATGCTACTCATAAACAGAACACAAATTTCTAGCCATGAAATGGATTTGTACTTGTAATCCTCTGTCAAAACCACCACCCCGGATTGAAAAATGGACTTTGACTTCAACCATACTTCAGACTGGAATACAGGAAGAGAGCTGACAAACTAGCCGATGACATATCCAGTCACCCCATTGCAGAGTTCATGCAGAATAAAGGCCTCAAAGGTTGCCAAAGAATACTCCAACCTAGTCGCACAGGATACTACACCCGAGACCATGACTTGGCAAGAACTGAGGATGGAATATTCGCAGCTGGCATCCTGCAAGTCTGTGCACATATCCAGACGAACAAATGGCACACCATCAAAGAAGGTACAGTGCATGCTGACACATTCACACGCCACAAAATTATCTGTAGTGACCTTACTGTTTCCGACAACAGCGTTCTAATTCCAGGTCCTAGAATGGGCTTACCCACTGCTCTTGAGCATGGAGTGCTACAACATGCCCAGGAAGGCCATCATGGCAAAAGGAAGACAACGGCTCTGCATAAAAAAAAAGGTAAGATCTCCTAACATAGGCCACCAAGCGAAGGTTCTCGTTAAGCACTGTCTAGAATGTCAGGCAAACACCATAACTTCCCTGAATGAACCATTTAAGATGTCCATGATGCAACATTAGTGCTGACTTCTACAGTCTGCTCCAGTGAGGAGAATATCTGTTTGGTCACCATAGATGATTACACATACTGTCCATAGCACAAGCTGTTTGCACCACATCAACACACTTGCCATGGACAGCATATGGTCCATGTTTGATATCCCTCAAGTATGGGTGCTATGTTTAAACTTTCTGCAGACTGAGACAGTCTAGTAATAAAAAATAGGGATAAAATAGGAAATAGTCTGTGTGTTGATCTGAATGGAAGTATGTATGTTGAAAAACGCAGCAGATACTAACAGTTAACAGTTAACAATTCTGATGTGTAAGACGAAATACCCACGGAAATATTACACCATCCCTTATGGTTCGTGGACACCATTGTACAATTGTTTGCTTCCTCTGTAAAAGTGAAGCACTGTCGGGCCAGTGGCACAGGTGGAATGTGTGTGATGTGGATTGGACACGCTTACACGATGCATCAGGTAGGATTTAATACAGCTCCAGTGTGAGAATCCAGTGTGGATGATCAATATGTGTATATACATATAAACAGTTATTTTAGTGATGCAGTCATAAAGAGTTTCAAACACAAGCCACAGATACGTAGAAACTGACCTTTAATCCGCTTGGGCCTTCACTTCCAGGCATTCCCGGCAGTCCCTGAAAAGAGTTACAGGTTCTTAAGATATGGTCTTAAGATATGGTCTAACTATTAGATTAGTGGTTTATGTGCTGTGTTTCATAATCTAATGAATCGCAGTGACACATGAAAATTATAGTACCAATAGCATGCAGTTTTAAAAGGACA
Organism: Pangasius djambal; assembly: GCA_022985145.1. NCBI lineage: Eukaryota > Metazoa > Chordata > Actinopteri > Siluriformes > Pangasiidae > Pangasius > Pangasius djambal. Next base: position 26,370,354 of record CM040977.1, read on the forward strand.
AGTACTGCCATGTCAGTGTATTTAGAAGATCTACACTGTGATCAGATCATACTGTACATTAGGACAGTGTAGGGGTTTCCTTTCCCTCTAATGCCACAAACACGCATGGTTCTTGAAAGAACTTTTCCTCGGGCTGTCTGGATTAATCGCATATGAAATGTGCTCCTGCAGCTTTGCCAGCCAGAGAGAGTAATAGGTTTAGCAGGATGTTGTTTTAATGCTAATGCCAACATAAAACAGGAAGAAGCTCCACCAGAGCTAACTCATCAAAAGCCCTGCAGAAAGACAACTAACCCGAAAAGTTTGCTCCTGAAACATGTGCTGCTGCTGTAATTCCTATCAACACAAACGTTTAAATCTAAAGAGGCTTGAAGACTAAACAGCGGTTTGTGTTTGTACATCCCTGAAAGATAAGCAGTTGTAATAATATTAAAAGACAATTTAAAATGAACATTTGACACACATTACAAAATGAAAAGAATTGGTTCAAATGTTGGGTCACTATAAGATGTTTGATTTATCATTTATCTTGAGTCTTCATTACATCTTACTATTAGACTAAATAGTATTATGAGAAACAAACCTGTTCTCCAACTGGGTAACGAAATATGTTCTACTGCAAGCGCTTATATTTGTTAAAGGCTAAAATGTATGGTCAGAAAGGTACACCACATACATGTAAAATTAATAAAACACTTAGACATATCTTTTTAAATAATGTTATGCCATGAAAGCTGAACTCTGATCTTGGCAAGTACACAATAAGTTGTTTTAGCATTTTGCAATATTCCCAAAGCAATCCACGTTTCCTGTTTGAACTGTGATGTATGTATGCGCCTGATATCTGTTGGAAACATTTCCTTCACAAAACTGTCATCAAAACCGTGAATGAAGGATCTTTTTTTTTTATGTCAGTACAAAAAGATTAACGAACGTTCCATGATGTTTGATTAGGTTCCCCTATGCTCATGTCTGCTATTGTATCTAGGAACATCTCTGCATGGTTTCTGCTTAGAGTACTGAACATTATACTGTTGCCATAGAACCTTTTTGTCCTTAGGTCTTCATGTGGGTATTTAGGAGACGAGAGCTGACATCAGGCTTTCATGTTCTGGCCTTTTATTCTGCAAAATTAAGACAGATAGTATCCTAGTCTTCCAGGGCTGTCTTTGTTTTATGAGTGTGAAATATTGCTAAACAATGGTAAATGGTAAAATTGGTCTTACGGAGTAAGCTTAGCTGTGTTTTGACAGCTGTTTGGAGCTTTATCTCTGGAGAACTGAGCAGCGTATGTTTTGGCCCCTCTGATGTACCGTGGGTGTTCTTTTTCTAGGAGCCGATTCGTAGTAATTGGTGAACAAAGGTGACGTGTTTTGTGCTGAGAAAAAAAACGATTAGAATAAAATCCTTTCTAAAATAAAAAACTAAGTATAAAGCATTTAATTGCGTTCAAAAATATTTATTTTGCGTTAACTTTTGAATTTTACTATAGTTATTTATTTTATTGGGAAATAGTCATTTGTGGTAGTACTGTGTTACTAGTATCCTGAGGGGAATTAATTGAGAGAAACAATAAATCCAGTGTTCATTGAATTTAGAGGAAAGTAAACAAACACTTTATAATTAAGTGCATCCAAGAAAGCCACCTTGAAATAACTCTTTGCTACATTTTCCATGATAAGCTGAAGCAGATGTTTGGTCTGGATTTGTTCTGCAGGGATTAGGAAATGAACATGGAAACATGTTGCAAAATAAAGTACTTTCCATTTCTTCAAGGGCATACGAAGCAAGGGACTGAACAATACTTTGGAGTAAAATGAGATGGGGAGGGTTGGTTGTACTAATGAGTTTATGCATGAATATTACATTGGAGACATTTTAGTTAATGCTTGGTACTTTCAATGTTTCATGTTTTAGCACAGTCAGAAACCACCAGGGCCTTTTGTGAACCACAGTGTGTTTTTAAGCCTTTCTTATAAAAAAAAAAAAAAGTTTCATAAACCAAATGTATACCCACAAAAAATCAACTTCAAGATGAGCTAAAAGGAAGACAATTTTTTTCCCCCCACTAACTGACAATTAACGTTTAAGGAAGTCCTCTTATGATGAGAATAACGATTGAGTCTGTACCTGTAATGTTTAATATAATACCTGTAACACTTGTAGAGCGATGCTGGACCATGCTTCTACACAGAACATTATAAGCCGCTTTATATTAAGTTTACGAATGATGACTGTGCTGATGACTTTTAGAAAAAATGTATGCACATGCATGCTAAAAACCTCTGGCTCATATTTGCTCATGTTGGTAGATATACAGGTGGGGTCATAAGTTTACATACACCTTGCAGAATTTGCAAAATGTTAATAATTAGAAGATGAATAATTAGAAGCCATTATTCTAATTATTATTAGAATAATTAGAAGCCAGCCAGTAGCTGCATAACTGGCTCACTTGCCATTGTACTTATTCTCGACAAAATGTTTCTTCCAATCAGTTGATTTTTAGGCTTAGTGATTAATAAGTTTGGGGTACTCGGACTCGAGTCCGGTTATGAACGAACTCGGGTAAACTTGTACTCGGACTTGACACAGACTTGTACATTTTGGACTCTTTTCCGAGTCAAGTCCACGGCATGTGTAACGCGAAAATAAAGATTAAAAAAAATACATTACATAAAATTAAGAGCGTCCCTGCCTGCCGACATGCAGCAGTAACACCTCCTGATTGCTCGTAGCCGAAATGTGGTTCCTCTGCGTTGAGCGTCTGCCCACACTTGCACTTCATGACTAGGAAGTATGTCTTCAAAGTCAGCAATAATTCGTGTTGCTTACGAAAATCCTAAAGAACTTGTCTGCAAGACATCTAGTAAAAAGAAGCATTCTGTGGACTGCAAGTTTTGCAAAACAACAATTACTGTTACCGACATGTTGAAAGAAAACGTAGACAGGTATGTTGCTTATTATGACCTTCTTTGCTAACTTAAAGCCCAAGCTCCAGTTTTATGAATTTAATGTGAAATGTGAAATGTACTTCTTAACATAGTAAATATCATCGTATTTAGTAAACCCTGCTGATAGAGCAAAAATGCAGTGCCTGTAAATGTAGTCCTTTTTAAATTGAAAACGTAATGTGCGCCAATGTAATTATCTTCATTCAGTTAATGTAATGTGCTCTGAATTGCAATAACTAGTTAGGTAGCTCATACAAAACTGTGCAAAAGTCTTAGGCACATTAAATGTTTCACAGATAGCTTTGATTTACATTTACCTTCTGTTTTAAATCAGTTTTAAATTTCCAAATGCTCCAAATTGAGATTGCACGCTGTTAAAGACAGAGAGTAGATCATACGGCCTGATCTCAATATCACAGAGTAGGCCTAAGTTTGGTATGACATGAAGAGAAAGAATCTGTATATTTAATCATTTAATATTTATTGTGCATATTTAATATAAACTGGTAGTTACATATGTAATGGTGGTTCTTTGTGGCCCCAAAATGAACAGCTAGCCTGAGGACCAAATGACTGCCATCCGGTCTCGCAAGGATCTTTTTGCTTGTTTAGCCCCAGTGAAAGCTGCAAGGCCAACAGACTACATGATATGATTTTGGGCGAAAAACCTAGATTCAGCTTCAGGGTCATTTCAGAGACATCTGGCCACAAATGCAAGCACAGCAAGCTCATCGCCAGAGCATGCAAATCGTCAAGTCTCTTATCTGAAGACGTTGCTAGCGGAAAGCTTTTAAGACACCAATTTCTAGTTAACTTCATGTGTACTTTATAATAAGGATAGTTAACGAAAAGGGGCAGGGGACCATGGCAGATGGAGGCACCTTATCTCCTTTACAAAGGTTGTAATAAGCCAATGGCCCCTAAAGAGATACCATTGTTTGTACCACCGTTTGTGCTCAGTCTTCAGTTGGCAATTCAGCCCAATGACCCAGACTCACAGACAAAAGTGTGATTAAACATAAGTTTTGTGTAATGTGGCATCATCATCATCATCTGCTTCTGCTACAATAAACCACTAAAACCCCAGAAGGAAAAGCAGGGCTCTAGTCTCCATGAATGTGTACTTCTTTCACTCGCCCTAAGAGCTGTTATTTCCTGTTTTAAAACTATATGGGTAGGAAGGGTTCACAATAATGTATTATTCTCAACAAAACATGATTTATCTAACAGCTGCTACACGAAGCCTGTCTTACAATGCTTGCCCTATGGCAAAGCAAGCCCTGCTCTCACAGGTGCCATGCAGAAGAGTGCATTCAGTGTTGTGGGTTGTGTTGTACTATCCAACCCGACTTCTCCAGGATGGCTACTCCAGCTTGATCCATACCCCTCCCCAGACACTGCTGAGACTGGCGGAGTTGAAAGCATCAGATCAAGTGGTAGGTTATTATCAGCCTGGAAGAACCTCCCAGGTGCAGACATCCTCATGCTTCTTTCATAAGGGGCGAGAAGGATGACAAACAGTCAGCAAGCTGTTTAGTCTGAGGGGCTTGGACCAGATTCTGCTGTGAGCCAGCATGCAAGTATGGTACACAGGATGGTACCAGACTGGAAGTCTGGAATACAGCATGTGGACATTGGTCAGAAGTCAGCCCAGGGTGATATCTGAGTCAGACACTGCTGCGTTGTGATGGTCAATGCCAAGGCAGCATGAGTGCAAAGTCCTGTGACATGATACAGTGACTACTCACTTGGTACCATGTAGTTTCTGGGTGCAATCCAGCCCGAGTGTAGAAAAACACAGAACTGTGTGGAGGAAATAACCACTCCAAAACAAAGAACTGCAAGTTAGTGGCAATCTAGCTAAAAATAGCAGGCTCTGCAATTAACAGTGGGTGGCAATATTGGGTGACCAATGTATGAGAACCTTTGCTTATACATTCTGGCTCTGTCCCAAAAGGTATCCAGTTTCTGTATTATTTTGTTCACGTCTGTATCTGTCATTTTACCCTCATCTAATTTTTTTTATTCCATAGGACTTTTTTTAAATCACCATCATACTTTATGGCTTATGGGAGTGTTCAGTGGGGTTAGATTAATCTTTTTGTTTTGTTGTTTTCTATCAGTTATAAGAATACTTTACATCACTGTTCATATGGTTCACTTGATAAAAATAATATGGTATGTTGATGATGTCCCCACTCTGACACTAGCAGTGCATTAACTCCGAGCTCTATGAGGTCAGTTAGTTAGCAGAAAATGTGAAATTTTCTGAGAAAGTGTTGAGAGAAAAATCATTGAGAATACAAATCATAAGGAGTAATTTGCTCAGTGCAGGGCAGTCATACTCCCAAGCATAGCTAGCTCATTCATTAGGCCATATAAACAGCTGCCTACGGTGAAAAGGTCATAATATGCCCCCTTGTGGCCTTATTTTTTAGCCAGTTAGACATAATTATTTGATTCATTTTCCACAAATGTAATGTTCATACTCACCAAAGATGCACTGAGGTAAACAATAATCTATTAAAATATGATATAGCATTCTTCTTCTACTTAACCCAGCTGACAATCATATATGACGCGAGAAAGATAGTAGTTGGTGACATTGTTTTGGGTGTTTTCAAAATGCTAGGTTTTCAAAACCTTATCCCTCCGGGGCAGAAAAAGAAAAATACTGGCAGCTTTGGGAGTGTGTCTAAAAATACTTGCAGTTTAGGTGTCCAGAATGAACTGCATGTGTTTTTTGGAGGTTCTTTGTGGGGTATACTGGGTTATAAAAAGTGACTGCCGGTCATAGTGCTGCTGTAATCATGTTTTAGTTGCTGCTGCATTGTTGTGTGTCTCTTTAGTGGACCACCAGCTCCATTAATAACCCAGTTTTGCAGAATTATAGGGGGGTCCATTTTCAAAATCTAGGGCCCTACAGATTACGTGCTGGCCCTGCTCACATAGGTAAACAGAGTCAGTACTACATCTATGCTATGGAGTAGAGTTCTATAAATAATGTCCTAATTTCAGAGCACACTATATTATATATTATATAGTGTATAGTACTATATAATATACTGTAGTATATAGTCTTATATACTATAATATGTAATATTATATATAGTTTTGTAGTATATACTATAATTATATATATTCTGGCCATTTTTTAAAACATAAGTTGATCACTATTCAAAAATTATTTTTGGAATAAATATTTTAGGATATACTTACAGGATGTCCTTCTCTTCCATCTAGGCCAGGAATACCAGGAGCACCTGTGTCTCCCTTAAAAAAACAGTACAAAGGTGTATAATAAATATTTCATGTTTTGAAATAGAACTGCCATGAAGCCAAGTAATCAGTGTTAATGTATCATATGTTCTTGATATACCTATCCTTTACACAGTACATATGGGCTATAGACATGTTGTTACTGTCCCCTCCAAAAGTATTGGAACAGCAAGGCCAGTTCTTTTGTTTTTTGCAATACACTGAAGACATTTGGGTTTAAGATGAATGAGACAATAGATCAGAATTTCAGCTTTCATTTCCTGATATTTACATCTAGATGTGTTTAAACAACTTTTAGTTTTTAAAGTCAACTCTTAGTTTGAGTTAAGGTTTCGCTGTGAAGTCTGCATTTGTTAAAGAGGATAAACTAATATGAAGACCAGAGAGCTGTCTGTGGGAGAAAAGCAAGCCATTTTGAAGCTGAGAAAAGAGGGAAAATTGATCAGAGCCATTGCTCAAGCATTGAGCATAGCCAATACAACAATTTGGATTGTCCTGAAAAAGAAACAAACCACTGGTGTACTTACAACTAGACATCGAACAGGTTTGCCAAGAACAGCAGCAGTTGATGACAAACATTGTGAGAGCTGTGAATAAAAATCCAAAAACAACAGTCTGTGACATCACCAACAACCTCCACTGGGCAGGGGTGAATATATCACAATCCACCATTTGAACAAGACTTCAAGAGCAGAAACATAGAGGCCATATCCCAAGATGCAAACCATTCATCAGCGGTAAAGAAATACAGAGATCAGTCACAAAAGTTCTGGAACCAAGATTAACCTCTACCAAAGTAATGGAAAGGCCAAAGTATGGAAAAAGAAAGGATCAGCTCATGAGCCAAAACATACAAGCTCATCAGTCAAGCACGGTGGACGTAGTGTCATGGCTTGGGCTTGCATGGCTGCTTCTGGGATGGGCTCACTAATCTTTATTTGATGTAACTTATGATGGTAGCAGCAGAATGAGTTTAGAAGTCTACAGAAACATTGTCTGCCAGTTCAGAGAAATGCTATAAAATTGGGAAGAACTTTGTCATACAGCAAGACAGTGACCCAAACACACTGCCAACACAACAAAGAACTTCCTCAGGGGAGAGAAAGTTTAGAGAAACTTTTAGACTGGCTAATTGAGGAAGCGTTTCAAGTTCTGAAGAGGAGCCTGAAGGGAGAAACCCCCCAAATCAGAAAGAAGCTGCAGTACATGCCTGGAAAATCACAATATTAAGTGTTAGTCTTAAAGTAAATTAAAGTAAATATCTGTGCCAGTACTTTTGCTCACCAAAAAATTGGATGGTCTGCCACCAAAGGTGCCATGTTTTAAGTTGCATAACACTTCTAGATTTAAACATCAGGAAATGAAAGCTGAAATTGTCTCATATTCATATTTTGATCCCAAACCCAAATATCCTCAGTGTATCGCAAGAACAAAAGAATTGGCCTTGCCAGTCCAATACTTTTGGAGGGGACTTTATGCGCATCATAAAATGATCATAGGTGTTTAGCGAGAAGACGATGCATTGATTAGGTGATATGTTGTGATAAACTAGTAATGAACCACTAAAATAAGCAAATGTAGACAACAACAAAACCAGGCAATACATACAAGCACTTTCACGGCCAAGGACATGAGAATAGGTGTAAAACAGATAATGTCTGTCTGAAGATGCATCTTTTCACACCTATTAAGCAGTTGATTTGTGGTAATATAGGGGGTCATGTCAACTGTTGTATACACCTTGTTACCACTGTCTCCTCTCAGTTCAGCAGTTCATAGTTTGTTCTTCATGGAGCTGTGACTGCTGTGTGGTGTAGTGTTATATCTCGTTCCTCTCCTTCAGGTACCATGCATATGCACTTATCATTCAGTTGATTCTTTTGGAATAGCACAGATATTAATGCACATACTCTCATATCTTGAACATTCATAGCCACAGACATCCAAGCACTAATAACACAAATGTATGCGGGGAAGCCATGGGACAGGGCACTAAGACAGATGTCCTGAAGCCCAAATGCCAGGGAGTTATAGTTCATGGGCCCAATTTCACATGAATCTGCAACATTGAGGGTATGTTAATTTTAAAAGATAGAATTGCTTACAGCACAAACGGTGTGCATGAGTTGTGCAAAGACCAAACATAATCTTTGCTAAGGTTAAAGCAGGGTGCAGCAATGCTGTTGAGGGATGAGTCCTAAGTTTTTAGGCTTGATCCTTCAGCTGGTAACAATAAATATATATTTACTGGTGGACAACATGCCATCGTTGACTCCCATTTTGAGGTTTTGAATAGAAAACTAATAGAAAGTTGCCATCATGACTGAGTTTGTGCAGTAGGCCAAATTTAGACATATATTACCTGAAGTGCAACTTAAGATGGTTCTGCGAACACTAGCTCAGTAGTAAGTACAGGGTTACTAAGTAATATGTATCATGCTAAATTGTAGTTAATTTGTATAATTTGCTCATATATATTGATTTTACCACAGCCAGGAAAATATTTCAGAGCCTTGAGTCATGAATGACCGAGCTGCCATTTGCCAGCTTGCTGACATTGTCTAATCCATCATGTTAATCAAAGGAATATTTAGGTAAGTCTAAAGTAAGTACAGTGCATTCAGAAAATATTCAGACCCCTTCATGTTGCAGCCTTATGCTAAAATGCTTTAAGATTTGTCTGGATCGCCTTTGAGATGATATGAGATGAAATGCATATCAAAGTAAAAACCAAGCCATGAGGTCAAAGGAACTGCCTGCAGTGCTCAGAGACAGGATTGCGGCGAGGCACAGATCTGGGGAAGGCTACAACAAAATTTCTGCTGCATTGAAGGTCCTCAAGAGCTCAGTGGCGTCCATAATTCATAAATGGAAGAATTTTGGAGCAGCCAGGACTCCTCCTAGAGCTGGCCACCTGGCCAGACTGAGCAGTCAGGGGGAGGATGGTTGACACAATCGAGTTCTCTTGACCTCATGGCTTAGTTTTTTGCTCTGATATGCATTTTTGGCTGTTAGACCTTATATAGACAGGTGTGTGCCTTTCCAAATCATGTTCAATCAGTTCCAAAGGTGGATTCTAATCAAAGTGTAAAAACATCTCAAATCTGATCCAGAGAAATGGGATGCACTTGAGCTAAATTTCAAGCATCATAGCAAAGGGTCTGAGTACTTATGTCAGTGTGATTCAGTGTGAATTTTAGTTTTTTAATTTTGCAAAGTTACAACAAATCTGTTTTTTGCTTTGTCATTATGGGGTATGGAGTGTAGACTGATGTGAAATTTTTTTTTTAAAGCCTTAGGCTTCAGCATAACAAAGTGTGTGTGTGTGTGTGTGTGTGTGTGTGTTGGACAAAGGGATCTGAATATGTTCTGAATGCACTGTATAATTAGCTAATATACTGTATACTCAACATTTATACTCAACCTGTTTTTAAGAAAAATTGATGTTTTCCATGATTTTCATCTAGTTCTTACAGCTGCGGTAAGAGCTGTTATGCTCAGCTATGTTGTTGGTGGAGTGCGTTTAAAAAGGAGTAACTGGATAACCATACCAAACTACTTTGAGTATTAACTAAGATCATACAGACAGAACAAGACATGACTTTGCTACAGAACTGTCAGGAGCTTCAGTTGCATGTTGGAAAGTGTGTGTACGTTCATGAGCCTCGGCTGTCATGTCCAAAACTGTCAATCACCTCATCAACATTTTAAGGTTCACAATTCAGTCATGGACCCTTTAATACAAGGAGGGCAGAATAGGACACCTGGGAAGGGATGCCCTTGTGTTCTTTGAAACTCACTCAGGCAAATAAAGAAGGCATTGTAGTGATTTTTCTCATCAAAAAAATGAAACCAAAACCCTGAGGACAATATAAACATTTCTGACTTTTTTTTTTAACTGCAAACACTTGCAAAGACTTGCTACATCATGCTCAGAAAAGTTGGCAAGAACTTAAATGAATTGACTGAAAGGAATCCAGTAAGCTTTTCAAAGCTTTAAATCAGCGAATCATAATGTGGACAGCTACCTATACTATGATGCTCAGCTAAGATAAATTAAAACTAAGATCTTTTGAAAGGGCCTGGAAACAGAAAGCATAATTCCAAATTGAGAAGGAAATGGTGTGAGCCGTGAATTAACAGCATATTGCCATATTCGCCCAAGTAATGCAGTAAAATTCATGGAAACTGGCTTTGCCAAAGAACCCCAGTGGTCCATGCTCTCAAATTGTAGAGGTCATTAATATCTAAACATTCTCATGCTTTTCCTCTTAAACCGTTGCTTAATGCAGACCTTTTGCCCAGTCCCTCCTGGAATTCCATCTTTCCCATCTCTTCCACGTGTCCCCTGTTGAAAAACAAACAAGTGCTTACTGGCTTGTTTGCTAACTACTAACACGAGCATAAATGATAAAACTGCACACATACAGGTTGCCCTGGATATCCAGGTGGACCAACAGATCCGCTGTTTCCCTTTTCACCCTGTAATAAAGAAGATATCTGTAAGTTTGACACCGTTCATGGTCATTAGATTTTGTTTTTTTTGTTTTTCAAATGCATATTAAAACAGAATCCTCTATGATGCCTGGATAATACATGATCATACGTAATTGAATAAACATTTTGTATTTTTATGTAGGTTATGCATTTATGTTGGTTATTTGTCAAAAAATGTATTTAGAGAGGATCATGGATATGACATTCATAGACAATTTCATACAACATTCATTCATTTATCAGTTTAGCCTACATATAAACAAATTGTCTACATTTGTTTGACTTTGTACCTGTTGTCCATCTTTGCCTGGCATCCCTTGCCTGCCTTGAGAGCCAGTTGCCCCCTTAGAAAATGGGGAAAAGAACAAGTTATTTATATATATATATATGTATGTATGTATGTGTATATATATATATATATATATATATATATATATATATATATATATATATATATATATATATATATATATATATATATATATATATATATATATATATATATATATGTGTATATGTGTATATATATAAAACAAACAAACCCCCTAATTTTTTTTTTCCCCCACAAAATCTCTAACACTGTCAGTATTTATTGCATTGATGCAGAGGTAGCAATGCA